>OENT01001546.1:0-40533 GCA_900239685.1 Rotaria macrura
AACACCCACACCCACACCCACACCCACACCCAACCAACACCCACACCCAACCAACACCCACACCCACACCCACACCCATGAATCATCCAAAGTATGCGTCGTTGATAGAAGGTATACGACATAGATTTATATTGTGATGCTAATATCTAACCATAATAAGATGGTCATAAATGTCTCCTCTTATCGTTGGTAAATATGTTTGATAGGAGAGAAAAGGGTTATATGTAAGTTTTTTTATACAATGCTAGATTATTCACTTCGTTTGACTTTCGATAAAGAAGTAGATAATAAAATAGATATACGCTTCTGTCGGGAATGAAACCGAAGCTATGATAACTAGGTAGCTGGACTTGTGCTCCAATCGTTGAGCTATCGAAGCACGGCGAGCATGCTATTTTATTTCTAAGTGATATTTTATCATGGAAAGTATTTACCGTCGACACAATGTATACGACGAACATAAATATTGCGAAAATATACCTAACCGAGTGTAGATGATCGTAGATTTGTCCTCTTATCAAAGGTAAATATCTTTGAAAGGACAGAAAAGGTTTATATGCAATTGTTTTATACAATACTAGAGTATTCACTTCCTTTGACTTTCGATGATTAAATATCATGAAGTAATAAAATAGCATGTTCGTTGTGCTTTGATCTCTCAATGGTTAGAGCAGTCGTTCAGTTAACCAATTATCACATATCGGCGTCAATTACCGATTGAAGGATATATATTTTATTTTCTCTTATTGTTTATCGAAAGTCGAAACAATTGAATAATCTAGTATTGTGTAAAGCAATTACATATACTCATTTTGTGTCCTTTCAAACGTATTTAGCATAATGCAAAATTATTTTTAGGCTATGGATTAGGGTATTTGTATGCGTGAAAGTGTGTCCGTGCTTGTTGGTGAGAGTTTGAGTGGACGAGTAGGAATGAGTGTAACTGTGGGTGAGTCCCCGTTCGTGCCTATTGGTTAGGATGACATTGTGCTGCATGTTATAGTGAACGGAGCAGCAGCAGCCACGCCCACCAATACCTGCACCCAAATACATACCCTTATCCTCATTGCATGCTGATTTAGAATTTTTCATAGTTAAAACGTTATCTGTCTGTTGCACACGACAAACACGGTTTACAAGTAGAGAATTTAGAAATAAGTTGCTTTTTATAGTGGAAAGAAATCTGAGGCAACAAGTATTATCATAATGGGTGGTGGTATGTCAAAAAACAAACTGGATTTCAAAGCTCATTTGCCGAGATCACGAATTAGCAATCTTACTGATGGTGATGACTTGATTTGCAGTTTTTGCAAGGGTATATTATGGCAGCCTGTAAAATGTGATACGTGCGATAGATCATTCTGCGCGGTATGTTTACGGCGCAGGATATCCAATGGAGAAATATGCACCGACGAAGCTTCACTGTGTGTTGAACAAGAATGCCCAAACGAAATCATTAAACGACTTTTGAAGCTTAGGATTCCGTGTCAATACAAATCCACAGGCTGCAAAGATATCGTCAAGTATCAAGAATACGATTCATTACTCGAGCATGAGAAAAATTGCGATTACAAACTGTTGCAATGCCCTGATTGTGCAATGAAATTGATTAAGAAGGACTTCAGCCATCATCCTGAAAAGTGCCCCATGAATATTGTTACTTGTGAAAGCTGTCATACATCCTACCCAAGACAAGATATTCCTGCTCACACTTCAGTGATATGCAATGAGGTAAAATATCATATTGAGCAACCAATAGTGAAACCATTCGTGTGCAGCTGCTATGCTATGGAGTTTGCCGAGTCATTTTCGATAACTACATCGAATAAAGAGTTCAATTCTTTCAGTAAATCGTTTCGATTGTTATAGACATACAAAGAATCCTCTTCAATGGAGATAATAGTGTGAGTGTAAGTCTATTGATCATTTATATGCATGCCTACAGTTAAACCGAGACTTACATCCTTCGAACATCCTAACTTATTCAGAGTCGTTTGCTATAAAATCATTTTCTAAAACCCCATGATTTCAAAAGCTCTACTATTACACTCTGTCTTTCTAATTTTTCTCGAAAAGAGGGATACCTGTTAGTTTTAGTTTAGTTTTATTGATATACATTCTCAAATTCATTTGTGACTGTGTGTTACAAAACAGAATGATTTCTGAGTAATCGGAGAGATTGATGCAATTAAAAAATAAAGAAAAGGTCTAGTTCCAAGGGTTCAGAATCTTTGCAACATCCTGGGAATTATTCAACCCATAATTCAGTTGTATTCAGTTATCTACAAGTAACGCTCATCGAGAGTCGATTTGCTTGACCCTAGACTGAGGCACTAGCGTAGAAATAGAATTTCAAGTGTGCCCGTCTGTCTGAATAATCCAATAACCACATGGTAACTATGATCGAAATGACCACGGATAAAGTTTGCAGGATCACACATGTGCTTCAAAGAAGCAAACACATGTGAAAACGCCCATGAATATAGCACCCATGATCACAACAATGATTTGATTCATTGGATGACAAATGTGATGAGTGTGCTCATATCTGTCATGTTTTTGACCTCGCAGGAAATCATTCACACTATATACAGTGCCGAAAGAAACATTATTTTGAACATCTTGAGTACGGTTTAACGCATTTCAAGCATATTATTATAAGGTGACAAGTCGAGTGCGTCGCATTTGTGATAATTTAGAGTTTCCTTTATGGTCAGTTCAGATTATAACTTCAGCCACTTGAACTATTATTACGATCCTTTCTCTCATGTTTATACTCATTTACACCAAGTCCATGAATACATCTGATGTTGGATAACTGGTGCCATCTCAGTGGCTGCGACCATAGAGACGACATCAAAGGACAAAAACCTAACCTACATCCCCAATAACGTGTCTCAGGGGACTACACCAGGGATCGATAAACCATACATGTGGTTAGTTATATTACAGAAATTGGGACCCTTATCATTGTAAGGATCATTTCTATCATGACTATGGTCCTTTCTACAACTGATGTAGGGACAAGTACTACTGCTGTAGTACTTTGCGCTTGCGCTAATCATATGGTCATTCGACCCATAGAAATGATCTTTTGTGCCACAGAAATGGTAATTTGGCCCATAAAAATGTTCATTCGGCCCATAGAAATGGTCATTTGTGCCACAGAAATGGTCATATGGCCCATAAAAACTGTCAATCGTGCCATAAAAATTTTCATTTGGGTCACGGAAATCCTCACTTGAGGCAGAAAAATGGTTGTTTTTGTGATTATTACAGAGTGATAGAGAGACAGACACAGGTGAATTCCAGTTTCCAGACCCTATCCTTTCAGTCTAGGGAATAGCTAAAATATTGGGTATTAGTTCTGATGCACAAGAAAGAGTCTCTTGGTCGGATTCGATTCTGAATAATTATTTATCACGTACGAAGTTCATAAAACTGGCATTACAAATAAAGTTTCGCGTCGACTGGCTCCTTAGGAGGGACTTTAGGAATTAAGCACGAGTTTTTGTTGCACTGGCCAGATGTTATCATTGGAAAGGATTCAAAAGTTCACTAACTCCTGGTTTTGATCATTATCATTTTCTTATTTTACTATGTCGACGTTGTAAAAAACTGACTGAAAATGATCGAGTTATGGGACAATTTGTATCTGCCCTACATGAAATCCATGCTTAATGTGGAAAAAAAGCGACTCATAACTTTAGCAGAGTTCATCCCTCTACAGCCAAAGAACACTGGTCGTTAATGAATTAAATCAAGCCCCCTCAAAATTGATTTTCATATTTTCCAATTCGTCAATTCGAATGTCAAGAATCGATTGCCGTTCTTATAAGTTAGTTGCCACTCATTTCGACTGCATACGACCTGCTCACGGCTCGATAGCATATGTATTCTATAGGGTTATGGCATCCTATGTCTATATAAAGATTCTTCTTTCATTTGTAAAATTTTTCATTTGATTTATTTTTCTAATAAAAACTCACCGTTTACACTGGTCAATGATATATAGTAGCTCGGCATAGCATTTTTCTTCCCACTTCTTCTTTAGATGCTATAGTTTACTCTTATATACAACTGTAACGATATCCGTAAGGAGACTCTCATCCTGTTACACGACGAAAGCAGAGATTCGCTTTTAAAATACACGCTATTTAGTAGCTCCTGTAAAGTTCTACAAAATGATCCTAATCCACCGAACTTAATTTCTGCGTAAGACACATCGTTCGAATACCGAGTCCTTGGGAACTCTAAAAGCTGAGCACTGTGAATCATATTTAAAACAATTTTACTTGATCGTTTAGCATTTCTACCACAATAAATGATAAATTTAAGATCAGCATCAGAAACTGAGTCGACAAATGTATACTCCAAAGTGATCCATGTGCCTTAATTTCCCTTGAAAAAGACTACCTTTTTCGCTTTGGGAGTGTGTATAAGAATCAATTTAGCGAACGCATTCGTCTAACTGTTAAAAGATTGCCAAGGACTATTGAAATATCAGAAAAGTTCGAAATCGTAGCTGAATAAATAATCAAAATGAGGTTTGCCGAGAATTAATTCTCTCATATATCTCTGAGAGCGACAGGTCTAAAAATTGATTAAAAAATGTCGAAAGAAATCTTTATAAGGCACACCAGTTGACTTAGATTTTTTTATTGGTTCCAGTTATGATACTTTCTTGAAAATAAATTGGGAATATTCTAACCCAAAATGGTCAACTATGAGTCAAAAACGTAGAATTAAAGATTGACAGTAGTGATTTTAGGATTTTATTTAGGGTCCACTGTTGTAGATTATAAAAATAGCTAGTTCTGTAGAGTTTGAAAAGTTCTATCTAACAGGAGTTTAACGAACTTCTGACAAACTTCCATCGATACGATAATCAAATGAAAAATATGACATTCAAACGTAATATAAGGTCTAAATGAAGTAACGAAAAATCTGCATCAATCTATTAAAATCAAAACATTCTTTTAAATGAATGGTTCTGTATAAAAATATATCCTAAAAAAGCATCTATTAAAATAACTTACAGAAACGTGTCAATTCTATTTGTTATTTTGCACATGAACAGTCACATAGTTGGCTAACATTAACATCAACTGCCCATTTCGACTCTTGCAAAGCTAGAGTCTTGGTTTCCACTTCAGACATATTAAAAAAATCTCAAATTCCACATCACAATGACTACAAACTCACGAATTTTCATCCTATGTATCATTTAATTACTTTTATTCTTCCTAATTCAAAGACAGCGTAATGATTTTCTTCCCCATCTCCCTCTTCTTTTGGTGTTCTATTTGAAACTTCCAATGAATACAGGGATTCATGAGAATACAGTACCGCGAAAATTGGACACATTTTAATTAGTTGTTTTTATCTACAGATACCACAGATACCTTGGCAAAAGATGCCAATATTTTTTCACACAACTGGATATATCTGTATATGTATCTGCCCCATGTATTGAGTGATTTCAAAGACTTCACCAGCATTCTGGATTCTTACATATCGATTAGGTCCCGTCTTATCGAGTGAAAACTGAGAAGATGATCTCTTTTTTATCTGTCTGTTCTACACGATAAGGATTGAACTAAGTGAACCGCACTGGGCCTACAAGTTAATTACTGCTAAAAAAAAAGAAGGAAGCCAGTTTTGATCATCCTCTAATAGTGTATAAGGACCTATAGAAGTTCCATTTCTCTTGATTGAGTAAACGGCGCATAACATTTTTTTCTGACCTTATTGTAGAACACCATTATTAATAAGAAAGTAAGTTCATTGATCGATCTTCAAACAGGTGATCTTGCTAGTCAACAGGTAAGTTCTACGTTTTGAAAAAGTTTTCTTTTGTATAGAATACTTTTAGACAGACGTTATTGTTGTACCCTTATCTTCCACTCTCCTAATCGAGAGGATCTGCACGGTTGGTGGAAACTCGGTGAAAATTTTGTATGATAATGAGAGAAAAAAACCTAAGAAGACACCATTCTTCTCAGTTGTATCCGGTGGGGAGCTCAAGTCAAAGATGATCTACTTTCTTGAGTGGCGCTCATCAGCCAATGAGGTTCGACTTCGTAAATCGATCCAAAGCTTTATTTCAGATGCCATTGAAACAGCTGTACTCCAAAGTTATCAGAGTATCGCATTTCCTGCAATCGGCTGCGGTGGATTCAATTATTCGCCGACTTTGGTTGCTGGGTTCATGATCGAAGAAGTTTTACGTCGATTAGCTATACATCCGATCTCGGTTTCCTTCGTTATAGAACCAAAAAGAAGCGATATTTACGTTGAATTTCGAAAGAGAATCGATCTATTTAAGGATATAAAACTGGATGCTATATCCGTAGTATTTGGTAAAGGAAAAATTGAAATTGAGAAGGGAGATATAACGAAGCAGAAGGTATCAAATAATGCCTCTTACTCAGAGATCTTCGTTTTCTTTTATTTGTGAAAGGTTGACGTTATTATTGGCAGCTCATCATCAGAACTTTTAAAGGTGGCAATACTAGCGGCAGCTGGCGATGAGATCAAAGATGCTTATGAAATTGAATGTGAAAATAATCCAAATGCTTTACTAATTTCAGTTCCTTCTGGCCAACTAGAGTGCAAAAGAATATTTTTCATCAAATGGAGCCCGAGTGAGGATGAATCAGAACTTCGACAATCAATCGTAGATTTCATAACGAACGTCATACTAAATGCTATCGAGCAGAGAGTCTCTTCGATTGCGTTTCCAACTATTGGTTGCGGTCAACATGGTTGTCCCAGGAATGTAATAATAAAGACAATGGTAGATGAAATAAAACAACAACTTAAGGTTAGAAATTTAGCTTTGACCATCAAGTTCGTCGTGATGCCAGAGGATGGAAACATTTACGAAGAATTTTGTGAACAGGTTTTGGCATCACATAAAGGTAAAATTGAAATTTTGTAATTGTCAATTTATTTTCATTTCAATCATTTATTTGAACTTTTCATGTCATTTTTGGAAAAAAAAACATAAATAGCCAGCAAAATGACGTACCTTCTGAGCAAAAGACATCGGATGAAAACCTATACTTTCTACTAGTCAAACTAGAATTTCAGTAGAATCAACTCTTGCTCCTTGATTTAACTGAGTTTAATTGGAATAGAAAAAAAAGATAAAACGAAACTCACTTCAATTACAACTAGTTAACCTTTATCGGTTTTGTAGGATGATGAAATTCCGATAAACGGCATAAAATTTTGATGAAAGGTGTTCAGTGGCAAGGAAATTGAATTTGAAGTCCAATGTGGAACGTCTTTTTGTATATCTCAGGTCTCATTGCAATTTTGAATTTTTCGATCCTGAACATGTTTCGCTAAACTGTTAAACCACATCATCCGCCTTTTGTTTTCCTGCAAAACTGACGGAGTGCTACCACATGCAATTGAAATCAGTTTCGGTTCTGTTTTTTTCCAAGGGAAGGCCCATATTTCTGTATTTTCCTGTATTTTTACGTATTTGGTTTGCAAGAAAAGTTTTCCTTTTTTTGAAAATTTCCTGTAAAAGTAGAGAAAGCTCTAGAAGTTTTCATGCTAAGGGTATATAAAGGAGATAAGAATATCTTCCTAACAACAAGAAAACTATGACTACGGAAGTTGATCTCGAATTAGACATGAAGATATCTCAGAGAGAACTCCGAGTACTTCTACTTCATGATTTCCGTTTGGGCTGCAAAGCAACAGAAGTAACAGGCAACATATGTGGTACGATGGGCAAGGATTCACTCTCCATCCGAACAGCTCATCATTCCCAGGAGAATCATTCTGACCATTGGATCCGATCATGTTTCTATCGGAGTTTCTCTTATCCGACGAAATACCTTCGGATTCCTGGTTGCAATCCGAGATTCGGATCCCTAGTATTGGATTTTATCGAATCCCACTATCGGAATCCGATTGGATTTCATCGTATGATAAAACAGGCCTCCACTATTGGGATTAAATGCTAATTCGTACACAAATAAGAAAATAGGTTTCTTCCGTCGGATCCGTTACTGTTTCCACAACCTGGATTCCCATAAGATTTCATCGGATTGTAGGATCCGATCGGATTCGTTATCGGATTCATTCACTTGGGTTGGTTCAATCGGCTCAACAACGGTACCTCCGAACTCGACGATTTGCCGCATACCTGAACACTAATACAGGCGAACACGGGATGTCTTAAAACAGCTAATCGAAGAAGATGTTCGATTGACTTCATGGTGTTTAGTTGAGCGCCTTGGTTACTCTCATATTAAAGCGAAAATACATCTGTATGAATCAGACAAAACATGCAAATATGTAACTTGGATATCACATGAGTGTCACCGCATCAGCTTCAACAAAGAATCAACGACCGTATCGAATTATTGGCATCTCATCGCAACAATCAATGGCTCCACGATTTTATGTCTGGCTATGAAAATTGGACGCTGTATGTTAACCACATGCTTAAGTGACAGTAGCTGGGAGCTGAACAAACATGTGCAGCAATGCCCCAAAAATTACCTTCACTTGAAGAAGATCATACTGTGCTTCATTGGGGAGTTAAAGGAATTATTCATGGGAAACTTCTTACAACTGGCTACAACATCACTGCTGATCTCTACTGTAGACAACTGGACTGAGTTGCATCAAAACTTCAGGGGAAGCAGGATACAAATTATTTTTTGCATGACAACGCCATACCTCACATTGCAAAGTCGACGAGTGAAAAATTATTGAAGCTCGGATGAGTTACGATTGCAGATCCACCTTATTCTCGAGATTTAGTTCCTAAAGACTAAAATTTGTACCGTTCTCTCTGTAAACATTTAAGTAAGAAAAGATTCGACGATGAGAATGACCTCGAAATGGATCTAATCCACTTCTTTGGCCAAAAGTCACAGGATTCCTACGAACGTGGGATATTTTCTCTAGCAGAGCGTTGGCAACAAGTCGTATATAGTAATGGAGCATAGATCGTTGAAAACAAGTTGTATTCTCGAAGTTAAAAACTGAAAGGGAAATTTTCGCAAAATGTCCAAAAACTACCCTGCCAACCTAGCCATTCTCCATACCCACGCAGTTACATAAACGCCAAAACGGTATTTTAATGCGTCGACGGAAAAAAGGCAGAGAAAGAACGTGTTTAAGTCGTTCAGTTCACAGGAAAAAGAAGATAACGCGTGTAAACAAGTTGATCTCACCATAGCGCATTTTCACGCATCTAATAGATGAATTTTCAGAAATCAATGCATTTTAACAGTATAGTTAACTTATGGTATAGATGCAGATGAAGTGCAGCTCAGCTCATCAAGTATTACTGTCCTATTCCTTCCTTTGTCACTTCACTTCAAGAAAATCATAAACGAGGAAGAGCAACGATCTGTCGACACTTGTGAAGTTACCATTTTGTTACTGCATTATATTTCATTTTAATTAAAAATTCTAAAAGCGGAAGCTGATGCTTCTAAAATCTCTAAACTAAATATTTATAAATACATAAATAAAATTTTTAAAAATTATTGATAGATATTAACTGAAACTGAACAAAAAACACTGATTATTCAATGAAATAATAAAATATCGACTAGATATTTTTAGGAACTGTACTTATATAAATTGTTCTCCTAGAATTTTCGTTGAATATGAGTTGTAAATTTTAAGATATTTGGTAACGCGTAAGTCTAATCTAATCGTAAGTTGACTGCCTTCTTATTATAAGATCCTCCGATTGACTGTGTACTAGAAAACAGTGCAACTCGTTATATTGTACTCTCAATAATGAAGATACTGAAAACTTAATCGGTCTCGGCGAATTTTTTTTTCGCTAAACTTGTTTTAACACTCAAGAATCAGACACTCCTTTAAACGGTTTAATTTCATATTTGTGACTGCTAGAAGATGCATCAATTTATAACGTGCAAAAACGCAAAAATTCGGACATTTTTGACTGTGTAGAACGCGTTGAACGAGAAAAATAAAAGGCATTGTTTTAAAGCGTTTTTTTCGGAATTTTGACTTCTGGGGTATTTTTAAATATGTCGAGACGATGCTAAGTGTTTGAAAACACATTAATATACGGATATCAATTGAAATGCATTAGAAATACCTGAAAGCTACGCAATGCAAGAACATGCTTCTACCCCTTCGGTTCTGCCTCAGTCCAACTCGACTTTCTACCAATAGTAGTTTCAATTCCAACTGATGTCGTCGATTCCTGTTTTCATTCGCTTTCGTTTCCTCTTACCCCTCCGGATAGAGGTTTTCAACGCGTTCGGTAGATCCTAACACCACTCTCGATTATTTATTGCAGATTGGACATCGGTTAATGATAGTTATGGGTAATCTTTTATTTTCACTATCTTTCAAAACATTAGAAAAAGATACACAAATCATTCATTTTGAAAAAATGAAGATCAAACAAAGGAACAAAGGATACTTTTTTCGATGTAATATCACAGTACACTCTAAAAAATAAGGGTTTATCAGAGTGCAACGAAACACAAACCCTTTTTTCCGTTTTTGAAATATTTGATAAACCCTTTTTCTAAATCATAAACCTAAAAACCGTTTATTATCTTCGTCATGTACAGAAAAAAGGGTTTGTGTCCCGTTACATTTTCATAAAACCTTTCTTCGTTAAATACCCTCTCAAAAACGTTTTTTTCGTTTATTATTCTACGGATTTTCTTTTACAGTGTAGTGTTTTGAGATCGCAGAACTTACATCCAAAAATATTTTCATGACGAAACAAATACATTTTGATCACAAACGGGCTAGATAAAAAATGATTTCAATCTAGACCATTCCCGTGGAAAATACTCCTTATAATGAACGTGAAAGAACGCGTTTTCAAAAAAAGTGAACGCCTTTTATCGACTAAAGACGCTTTCTAAAAACAAATTGATGTGTTCAGACGCGTTTCTTAAAATTCTGAACGCGTTCGAACGCATACGTGTTGGTAAGCAACGCGTTTTTATCATATTGAACACGTTAATAGTGAAGGCGTCTTTTATCTCACGGATGCTTTCAAGTTATGTGCGTTTGAACTTGTTCGGGAGTAATTCGTTTTTATATTTGGAAAACCTATTTCTTAAAAACGTTTGAAAACGTATACTGAAGAACTTTTTCTCAACTTTCAGAACGCGTCTTTTTATGTAGTGAAAAGTGCTCATTTTAACTTAATGGAACTCTATACTTTAAATATATCGGACCGCATGTAACGAAATTGCTATTTCCATCAAGAAATATATGCTTCAGTATGAGAAAATTTCTTTTTGTTATAATACACTGAAAGGTAGTGTTTTGTTAGGCACAGTGATCATCTATCAAAAGTTTCGTAATAGATGATTTTCCTTTTTTCTAAACTAGTTTTTTTTATTAAAGTCATTCACTAATCTCATATTCAATTTCATTTCATAGAATTATAATTGCAGAGTTTTAAATCAAGTATTTATTAACTACTTTCAGTTAGATTTAACAGTTAAATGATAGTAACTTCATTAGCATTAACAAATGGAAATACATTTTCAACAATAGTTGTAGAAGTGTTCCCAGCTTACATCATAAAAAAAGATTGTACCTAATTACTTAAAGCAAGCATCCCCCAAGAAAGTTGCAGTAGTTGTTTCATGAAACAGTTATGTGTTTTTAAAGAAAATGGTTAATTAAAATTTCAGCCCCAAACCTACAGGAGTGAAGACACTGAGTAATACTAGCGTTAAGGCTTAGACGGCTCTAGAATATTATACGATTTCACGAACCGTTCGCAAAATATGAATGAGTATAATTAGTTTTTGATGTATTACACAATGAAGCCTTTTTGACTTTCATGAACAAAAATTTCAAAATGTGAACTATTGTTCGTTGGGATTCATTGATCTGCTACAACTCTCACTTAATTAACGCAAAATAGATGAATAAATCAAGGGGTAACTTCCAGAAATTATCAATTTTACTACTTGTGGATAAATCGGCATATTGTACTGTGATAAGACCCGCTACTGTATAGATTTAATATATATGTTACATGGCAAACCAACAATTCTGAAAAATTCAAAATTTTCTCAAGAGGATTTTTAACTCGTTTTATTTCAATAGGATTATAATTTTTCTGCACGAGAAAAATGAATTTCAATCTCCATTAATGAAAATTTAGAATAGTATTTAGTTTCGACCTTCTTGAATCAAATAATTAGAACAGCCTAATCCTTATCATACTTACAATTCAGGGTTCAAGAAAGTAAATATTTTAAATGAAGGAAAACAAAACAAAAAAAATGAGAACTTCAGAGTAAATAGTTGCAATGCAACCAACCAACCATTTTTATAAAAACAATAAAAAACTATGCTTCTTGTAAAAATGCAGAACTACATAGGGTAGATCACTATTCTGGTAATTAACTAACTATATTGAAACGTAACTATAGTCTACAAGAAGCTATTTAATTTGCACATTGTGTTGGCTAAATCAGACTTATACAGATGTGCATGTTTCACATTTTAGCTACAAAAGTACTATCATGCATGCTTCTTTTAGAAAATGTTGTTGTGTATGTGTATTCTCTAATAGAACTTTCTTTCTTGTATTTACAAAAAACAATAGGAAAAATTTGAATCTATCTTTAATATTAAAAGAAAGCGCAAATTAATACTAGTGTCTGTTTCAAATGGATATGGGCAAAATTAGCTTTATTTAGAATCGGAATCGTATTGAAATCTGCTTTCATGTGTTTTAGAATCGTATCGCAATCGCTACGATGGCTTTTTTAAGGATCAGAATCGCCCATCCCTAGTCTCAAGTTTACTCATTAGATTTTTGTTTGCCAGTGAAAGTGTCATTTACTGTTGGTCATAATACAAATGAGAAGTGTCGATCGGTTTTTATTTAATTTCTGTTAATTTTAGCTTTTGTAGATTTAAATTTATAATGAATTTAACTGTTAAAATTTTATCAGAATTTTATATATTTATTCAAATCGAGTTTACTATGTTAATTCAATTTAAATCAATTTAATCGAAATAAAGTTCCATAAAAATGACAGTAAATGAATTTAAATTGCATAAGAAATAATTAATCTCAGTTAAATGAATTTGAATTGATTTTGAAATGTTTTAGATTGAATTTTTATTAATTTAAGTTCGATTGTGGTAAGTTTATAGAAAGTGAGAAATATTGAAAAGTTAAATTTTAAAGAAGTTTAGAAACTTTTAAAATTTAGTTTTGGATCCATTAAATTTTTGTAAATATAAATTTATCCCTCTAAGTAGAAATTTCGTTAAGTCAGAATACACACAAATTTTGGTTAAGACAAATAGAAAACTTAATACATCAGACAGATGCAAGTATAGTTCATTGGTATGTTCACTGATTCGCAACTTCAAGTTTATCTGGTCGAATCTATTCTTTGGAATTAAAAAAAAGCAAAACGAATTGAAACGCGTTCTGTAAAAACTAAAGTACCTTGAGGAGGAATCATTTGGCTGAGAACTTGCAAGAATAGCAAAGAAACTGGTTCAGGACCATCATAGAATTGACAATAAAATAAAGAATGGTTTTTTCGTTCTTCTAAAGAAGAACGCGTTCTTATCGCGAAAAACGTGTTCCTAATGAACGTATTGTAAAAACGCTTTTAGCGCTCTTTTGAAACTCGATTTTCCACTCAAGAACGGTTCTTCTAACGCAACGCTTTTCGGGTACGAGAACGCGTCTGAAAAGGTCGAAAAAAGCTTCTTCACAACGCAGTCTTTTGTGCCAACAAAGCGTTCTCATCCGTTCTTTTTTTGAATTTGTTTTTCATCGGTTTATTGGTGTTTGTCAGATTTCAGTTACGAACAAACGATTTCATCGAACAAAATTACCCCAACGGTAGGTGTAGGGGTGGATATTCCTGTGTGTAAGAATGACGATGATATCCAGGTCTGAGTGTGGATTTCGATGAAAACTGCATCGACCCAAACTCTCATTTTGTCATATTTCTTGCGCTAGTTAGTTGCAAAAACCTAAATAAAAAATGTTGAACTAACTTTAAAATCTTTAAACAGATTTGCCAATATCAATCTATGACCAACTGCCAAATACATGGCAGACATCTGATACCAATATGAGACGTTTTACAGTAATTCCAACAACAAAGGAATTTGAATCTATCTTCACTCAGTTCCATACAGAAATGCAAGAAAATTATACGAAAATCGTAAGAATTGAACGTATTCAAAACGAACGTTGGTACAAGCAATATTTAGCACATAAGAAAGAGTTTAAGGAACGACTGAATGTGGAGACAGAAAAGTGTCTGTACCACGGATGCCCTGAGAAAGCAGCGGATTCTATTATTGAACAGTGCTTCAAGAGAAATTTCGCCGGAGCTAATGGTAAGCAAAACCCCTAATTCATCAAAGTATTTGATTCACCCATCAATAAGACTAATAAGTACTGTGTAGGTATGGTATATGGCGCTGGCGTGTATTTTTCCTCAAAAGCAACTTATAGTCATAACTTCACTGTTCTAAATGCAGATGGAGAACGTTGTATGTTTATGGCACGTGTTTTGGTTGGAAAGTCTACATTGGGTAACAGTTCAATGAAAGATGTGCCCAAAGGATTCGATTCCACAACAGATGGAGACCACATTTTCGTAATATATCACGATGCACAAGGGTTTGGCGAATACTTGATTACGTATAAATAGATTGCGCATCATTCGAAGAGACCACATTGTCATGATTCTGATCCTTAGCTCTCTCCTTGTGCTTCGTAATTCACTTCTATATCTTCATTTGTTTTTTCTCTCGATTTTAATAATAACGCTTGTTTATGTTTTTTTCTGATGTATCGAACTTTCTCTCATATCTAGATAGTGAGTTTCGGTGTAAGTGCGTGTGCAGTGTCTTGATTGGAGAACAATGATGTGGTATGTCGGGTGTGAGTTTAAGTGTGGATGTGCATTAAGTTTAATGAAATATTACGACTATAGTTATGACCTTTGTCAAGTGTCAATCCTGAGGTAGTTTTAGCGCTGCATAATATCATAGACTACTTTGAAGAGACTTCTGAAAAACTCTTCTAGAAGAGCATGCCATGACTACTTTTGTCCTTGCTTCAGGAACTATTCAAATGGCTAATGTATTCTAAATTTTTCGAGAAAAATCCAAAATGATGTGGATGTGGGTTTAGGTGTGGAGGGTAGTGCGCCAACAATAAGGTCACGACCTATGAGCGTATTCTATCGATCAATATATGTTAGAACAATCGGTCACAATGTGGATAGGTGTTCGGACCTCGTGACCGATAGCTACTCCCTGCTCACTCTAACCTTTACTCAACCTCTCCTCTCTTCTCTCTATTTTCCTGTCTCCTTTATAAACTTGTGTTCTATATGAAACACGCAGACCTGGAGTGATAAAGTAGTGTAGTGAACATCTTACACGGAGGATAGCGGTAACACTACTCCTTCAGTTTCTCATAGCATCATAATAAAATAAATACTGCAGTAGTAACGAAAACATCTATCCTTTATTTCATCACAGGTGAGAACAAAGATAAACCCACATCCACACCCAATTGGACAATATGTCCCACACACCATTCGCCTTCATATTTAGTCTTCTTTCGCATTCTACTCTGTTGTTTATACAATATTCTCTCTTAGTTATTATACATCAACAGGCTAATTGTTCACCTGATAAAATAATGAAAAAGGAGAAATCTAACAATTTTATGTAACTGTAATCGAATCAAGTTTCAAAGTACTGAATACTGTTGAATACACTAATGTCAACGATTATTTGAAGATATACTACTTGTTTCGAAAAAATCAAAGCTTGCTATTGAAACTCAAAAAACTATGTATTAATACTCGCCATCCTAAACCTCAGATATTCCTATCCTAGTCAAGTGTAACGGTGACCAGAAAACATTTTCGAGTCTCTTTGAAAAGTAAAATACATTAGTTCAAAACTTTTCATTCGACTATAGAGTTTTCCTATTTAGTTTAAACACTATCTAAATAAAACTGACATCGAAGAAACAGAAGAATTTCTTTCAATACTCTGTACACATAATTGAAACTGATTCAAAATCAAAATAGAAATAGAGCAAAAACATACAGATGAAACTTAAAAGCAAAATAAAAACATGTGACTTGCTCCTTCATTAGAACTCATGTAATGATACAATATTTTCAGTATATAAGCTATTCAAACAATATGATTATTGATATTCATAATAAATTATTCTTTTATCAGAATGTTTCAATTTGAATGTATAGTCGTTAAATAATGTCAGTATTCGTCTTCAATACAGTTTCATTTTTCTTTTCCTATAAAAATAACTGATGGAAGTCTCCTTTCAAGTAAAACGTATCGGATGAATGCTACAGGTGCAATGGGTCAAATAAATATATTGTGCATTCGAAAATCAGTTACAATAAGTAAAATGAAGTGCTAAATTACGATAACTGAACGAATCAACATGCTTCATGACTTCTTTTCAATCTAAGTTTGTTCAACATAAATAAATCAAATACTATTTTGAAACTTCTACTCATATTTCTTGTATACATCAGATTAATTCTATATTCTCATTCGACCAATATAAAGAGATTTATTTGTACAGTTACATATCCAAAGTCAGAACAAGTATATCTGAGAAAAGAAATGAGTTAGCCAAAACGAATACCATCTAACAATTCGGTACACAATATTAAGAAACAAAAGTCAGCATGAGATTAAACAAAAATAAGAAAATGAATGATACACGATTTCAATAAAACATTGACTTCTGGTATTATCATCGAATGTAGAATAAAGTCAAATGTCAAATATATCAGATCCTATAATAAAATAATAAGACAATAGCATGAGACCAATTAAACATACAAAATTACTTTTTCAATCTTTTCAAGCAGTTACTAGTTGTCGATCGTTTCGTATGATATTTATCTGATAGGGAAAATGAGGATGAATTCATATGTATATAAAACAAATCATTACACATACCTTCAATAATTTGATCTAATCGATCAATAACTTTTAAAAGAGCTTCGTGTTCCTCCACGTTGTCTATGACTAAATTTGAAAAAACCAAATAGTTTGAACACTTTCAAAACAAAACGAAACATTTTACTGCCACGATTAATGGTATCATTGATGTTTTGTCGAGTTTTATCAAACTCATTCTGAATGGTTGCTTTTCTGCTCAATAAAACAAAGAAAAAATTTTCATTCAATAACAACATAAAGTCCATTGACTTACATCTTTATGATTGACATTTTCCCATTCAATGCTACATGTTGTTCAATATGATTAATATCGTCAAGCGCATCTAGAAAAATGTCATCTTGATAAGAGTTAAATTATAGTTAGTTCTATACTTTTCCATTGACGCATGTTGAAGAAAATACAAGCTCGGTCTGCATAATACTCGTGAAGTTCGTTAACAGCTTTGGTATCGGCAATAAGATTATTTAATATCTAAATGTTATAAAAGTTTTAAAGACAGACAAACAAAAAAATAAACTGTTACTTTAATTTTCAAATCATTAGAGGGTTCAATATTTTTAAATATCAAGTCATATGCAGATTTTGTCGAAACCATATCTTGTATATACAAACACAGTAGAAGATCGATAAGTATGGGTTGTTTTAACGAGATAATCATTTCTCTCTGATTTATATACAAGATGATCGAATAGTCTATCATGACAAAGAAACAAAGAATAAACACTTCATCGTCACCGTTTGAATCATCCAACCAATCCATTAAGAGGAAAAGTGGGCGCCATTATGCAATAATGAGAAATTCATGAGCAGGACAACTGAACCGACTATTCACTGTAAAAACAATTCTATTCACTTTAGCAGGGAGTGCATTCATCTATCATATATTTCAAGCGCAAGTTAGACAAAATATATGTCGGCTTTTCAGACGCTTCCACTGAATGGTCACTAAAATGTCTTGGGCTGCTCTATAGTAAAACATGTATTCACTTTTCTATGATTCATTCTTATCATTCTCAATTTTGTGATGAAAATTATTAAGAAAACAAATGC
Organism: Rotaria macrura; assembly: GCA_900239685.1. Lineage (NCBI taxonomy): Eukaryota > Metazoa > Rotifera > Eurotatoria > Philodinida > Philodinidae > Rotaria > Rotaria macrura. The sequence goes on from OENT01001546.1 coordinate 18,056, forward strand.
ACATTGCTTAGCAATACACGTTTTCAAATATGAACTATGAATATGTCTGATTACAATACAAAAAAATGTACGCCAACGTTTTGTGCTTCTCCGTTAATTTTTCAACGAGTATTATTTGAAGAACGAATATGAGAATCTGTAATTCCTATAAAATCATAAATTATTTTTATTGTAATTAGGATGTGAGTCTCTTGTTTTCCTCCACCCACCAACGAGCATAGTCACATCTACCCTGAGCCTTCATGATTTCTCGTACAGCAGTACTGAAAAACTCCACGCATGATGGAGTGTGAAGTCTTTCAAGTCATTGACAAACAATAAAAACACGTGTCTGTGGGTATCTGTTGCTTTAGGTATGGTTTTCAGTTAAGGTGTGGTATATGGGTGCCCATGAGATTGAAAAGACTCCGAATACCGTCATCAACACCCTCGAAATTCATCAAAATGAAAATCCCCCAAGTGAACGTAAAGAAGGTTCAAGCTTTATTTGAAAACGTTGAGATCAATACCAAATCAATGTGACCTGCCGGATTTTGAGAATTCCTGAAGATATGACTAATTAAAGTGATGGAATCACAGTATTTGCAGAAACAGTATGAAAATGCATATGAATCGTGAAGAAGGATTTTAAATGGAGTTATCGGTCAGTCAAAGGATTTGAATTGAAATAGAATTCATGCCAATGAGATTTTCGGCAGGAGAAATATGACATCAAATGAGAAAGTTATTTCGCTTAAACATTCGATTAGCATGGAAAGCTGACACACCTTTCTATTTTTCTTTTTTCATGGCAAATCATAGCTTAAATGGCTGCAAGCAGCAATATTAGATCTGGAATTCTCGTTGCTAGTTAAGTGATTTCTCGCATTGAATGAAGTATGCACTTTCCATTGAAAAGCTAGTATGAGATATTCTAGGATGAAAAATTAACTGAGTGCTTTCTCCGATTTGAGTACAAACCATTCAAGATCAACCATGGGACTATTCTTTTCTGATCCTGGCTGTAGATCAATTGGATGAGATGTAGAAAGATATTGCTTGCAAAATGTTTTACTAGATAATCGATGTTCGGCGTTGTACTATTGAAATCAAGAAGATAGAGAAAGGTTTATCAATGTATTGTCCTTTGTTTTACACCAAATATGTATTATTTCTGTTAGTTTATCGATAAGGTATAGTCGAAAATAAAAAATGCTTTTCTGTTCAACAGAATATTTAAGTAACTTATACAATGTACTACATAAGTAACTGAAGCCGATAACACATATGTGCGGCTAAAATGAAACATTAACACGAAGACAATCTTGTTTACTATCTGTTTCAAGTCAAGTTTCAATTGTATTGAAATCTTCTAAGTTACTTTCGATCAAAGAAATGTTATGATCCATAAATATTGCATTCAAAAATTGATCAAACAACCTTGAACTATTTATCGGTGATGACATTGTATAGAACAGAGAAACTTCAAATCTGTAGTTTAAGAAATAATTCATATGATTAGTTTCTCTCATTTGAATTTTTAAGAAGTCATGCGTTGTAGCTATGTTCAGTTATAGTAAGTCATCATTGCCAAATAAATATGACGTGGATCAAAGGTTTTCTTTTCGATTAATTTTTCTTATACAGCATGAAACAAAAGGTGATCCCATGTTTTCATCTTTGAATTGCTGATAGCTCCATGTCACTGATTGTTGTCGCAATTGAGTTACGGAAATTACAATCGAGCTATTTAGAGCATATGTAATTAACCTTTCTGTTCGAAGTCAACATTCATCCTAATTTGTAAAGAATCTTTCGATTAAAAGAAAAAATTAATATTTTTAATTAAGGTTCGCTTCTTTTTGTTGATGGAGAGTATAAAACAGTCTCGTTCTTAATGAGAACTTGTTAAAAATTAGATTCTACATCTTTAGAGCTATTCAACTTTTTACCCCTTCTCTACCCTGAGAATGGGTTAATTTAATTAAAAATGTTCTGTCATTTTCTTCGATATAATATATAATAAAGCGTATAGAATAAAAGCCTACGGAGAATGTTGGCTGTCAAATGAGTTCTTTTTTGGTTCTGACAAAAATATTTTCTTACTCAGCTCGATGAGCTCTATCCAACCGTATATTAAAACCAAGAAAAAAAATTTGCTTTAATTTTGCATTATTTGCACCTTACTACGTGAACAAAATTTGAACTTATATTTTATTCAAACAATCGATTAATGAAGCAACCTCATTGTATTAATTCACACGTTTATATTTGCAATTTTTATTCCTCTATGAACTGTGATCTGTTATTAATTCTCTAGTGATAAACACCCGTTAATATATGCATTGTTTTAGTCAGTGAAGATATATACGCTTATTTTTTTTTCTTGTTTGTACGGCAAAGAAAGATGTTGAGGTTTAATTTTATTTCAAATCATGAAAAGATTGTTAAAGACGAAAAAAAAGCTAACAGACATCATTTAACTCGTTCAATCTTGTGTTCGATTCATATCTGAACACGGGTAGACTTTGTCAAAATTGTTTGTGGACGAATAATAAGGATGAACGTCATGATGAATTTTCTCCGAATGAAAAATCAACATCTTTTCTCGAAATACATCATCCAAAAGACGCATGAAAATCTTGATGTATGTCTTTGTAAGATAATGAATTATAATAAAGATTCGATTTATTTAAACAACAATACGGCGCTCGAAATTTCAATTATTTTTGCGCCACATATATTCTTATAAAAGAGAAATCTTGCTAATGAAAGCCACTGATAAAGAATAGTTGTGTCCAGAGATCATTGATTACTAGGATTAGTAACTATCTTATTCATAATGTCATTAACTTTTGTTTGCATTCTGATGTGAACTTGTTATTTTCGTTTTTCTAAATTTAATCTGATTTCATCATAAAAAAACAAGTGAGAAGATCGAAGTGTTCTTTTTGGTGCTTGTTACTTAAAAGTCATAGAAACAATCAATCAAATCGAAGCGTTCTTAATGCAATATATGTATCAGGTCGATGTACACGTTGAAAGCAGATTATAGAGATACTATTTTTAACTGTCAACAGATTGTAGCTGAGATAAATATCATTAATATTGATTTATCAGATCTATCGTAGGAGAATGATCGATTGTCTGCTTGAAATGATACAGAATCATATAAATAATGTTGTACATAACTGAATATATTCAATAATTCTTTTTTTTGTCAAGATTCTAATGATTGAGAATCTTTAATTTTGGATAAATTTTATATGGATGAAATCCAAGTATATATGTATCTTAATGGTTTATAGATCACTCTTATAACGAGATTCATTCTATTATCTAGGGAATTCCATTTTTTGTCATTTCATATCAAATCGAATCCATCGATTCTTCTAATAGCGAGTCGTATACTGGATAGTTTGTTGATTAGCGTCAACTGTTTCCTGTTTTCCAGATAAGCTTCGATGATTTTTTTTCATTCTTCCTTCGTATAGCTTTTCTCTCTCTCACTATGTATATTTCATAAAATCACTTCCATGTACACTGATTGGTTTTCATTCGACTTAACCCACGCGCTCAGGTCTGATCTCGACGACAAACAACTAGTTCTTAGTAGGGTTGTCTTCTAGAAGAATATATACCATTTTTCTGAAATTTGTTTTATCTTACTTTTATAGAAAACTGCTGTTCAAGGATGATCAGTGTCAAAGAGTTTTAGTTTAAAGTTGACAAATCATTTCGTAGAAAATAATCATTAAATTAATATTCTCTTGTATTGAAAATAGTTATAGAACACATGTTTCAATTCATTATTATTTTTTCTACTTATTTCATGTAATGTAAAAGTTGAAAAAAAAACGAGAATTTAATTTTGACTGAATTTTCGTTTTCTGTTTATGAAATTCTACAATAATAATTTAGAATCAGCTTTATAATAAAATCTTGTGTTGTTAATATTATGAATTCTACAAGCACATTTTTTCGATCATCAAAGTCACAAGTCTTTGTCTTTCTGTTCGTTTTCGAGCTATGTGGAAATAGAAAATTGTTCATGCGGCATTTTCAGTGATGGGCATTTCTTCTTATTCATACAATGATAGAGAAGAATGACCGTAAAATCGTATAATAGATTTTTCATTCAGTAAATGAAGCAAATTTGTGAATCACAACTGTGGTGATTGAATGATCGTTGTCGACTGATTCGTGCTTTGCATGAAAATTGCTCGACATGAGTAGATGTCAAATATGTTGACATTTGCTTTTAAGTAAACAAATAACATCACATACATGAATATTCGACAAGTATGAGAAATGAAAAGCAACATCAGTAATAGAAATGGAACTATGTTGTAGATTGATTGAAGTCGATATACATATGTTCGTATTTTTTCTCAATTTACAATCACCTACAATGTTTTTGATTATACTATGCATGCCATTTGAGATCAAATATGAAATGAACCATTAGAATCATGCCTAAAATAAATCTATTTTCCTATTGAATCTAATTCGTGGATCAGTACAAATATAGTGAGAATAGTTAAAACAACAACAACAACGGCATGAAATATTTTTGTCTTTGTTTGATTTCATCGAATATACTTTGGTATCTGCATGAGTTCATTGTTTAACTAGAGGAAGATTTTCTTCGATGCTACACTTCCCCTCAATTCAAAATTACTATTCGTACGTAAGTACAGAACACGCTCTCTGTCTATTTATCTATCTTGTACTAGAGATTTGTCTATCATGTTCTATTGAAAATTACTAAAAATATATTTTTTTATGAGAAAATTCCATCGTCTTGTACGATAAGGAAAAAATATTAGAGAACCTATCTTTCGTATTAGAAAATGTGTTTTGTATAGTTCAATTTTCATTTCATTTTTAGAATTAAATAAATAACAAAGATTGAGTGAATTCATCTTCGTCCTGTTTCATGTGTTCACATAGATTTTAATTGACAAGATAGAACGATAAAGTAAAGATCAAAGTGTTCTTCATGCATTTGGATGTCGAACTTTATTTCTTCATTCAAGAAAGAAGAAAAAAGTCGTCATCATTAATAAAAGAAAATGCGAAATACACGAGAGATTTGTATAGTTCTGTTGTTTTATTCTAGACGCACCAAACTTCCATAATTTATGGTAAATATTATTTGTTTATTGTCCCGAGAAATTGATGTCTGAGACAGTTGCACATATATTCTGAATTGTAATAGTTTTCAACAATGAGATAAAAAAGAAAGGCATCCATACGACTATGAGAACAATAAGAATAGTACTTATGACTATTGAATTCTATCGTCTCTTACAATCGTAGAGAGTACTTAACAACGCGTAAATCTTATAAATCAGTGGATGAACTGAATAAATACTTTCTATTTCATTCTCCTTAATATTACACAAGTACGTGTTTCGTTTTCTTCATCTTCATGTGGTTATCCGCATGATTCATTCGATTCTCTTTTTTATTTTTATTGATGTCTTTACATAATCAATGATAGAATGAAAAAATTCTGTTTTAAAATCTATACTAAATAAGATAATCATTGTTATTCCATTGATTTTACTTTGTAAGACTTTTCATGTCTATTATATTGCTTTATTTCATAATTCTTGTTTATCAATAGTAACAAATTTTAATTAGTAAAATTAATTTTCCAAATATTTTGATACTGCAGAATTAATTAGGTTGTACGTAATAGTTAATACATTTCGTGTGAGTCAAACTCGTCAAGCATTCTTAAATCTTTCCCTTTTTTTTCTATGTTCCGTAGTCAATCTTAGACTATAAAAAATGACTTTCATGTTGATAAAAAAAACAAAAAACTTTCTCATCAGTGACAATAGATTGTCATTGTTACTAATATACTTGTTTATAAAGACTTGAGACGTTCAAAAGTAAAATTTTTTAAATCGATACACGCAAACAAAACGTATTGGGGAAGTTTTCATACATTCTATTGTTAGTTGTTTTCTGTTGATTTTCAAGAATCAGAAGATCATCTAGAAACGTACTGAGTGTCTTCTTTTTGATGATCGACTTTTGTCGTATCTGTTGTTTTATTGATGATTTAGAAACATCAGCACGCCTACAATACAAGTCGATTGTTGTTGAATTACTCATCTATTTTCATCTTTATTGAACATATATTTAATGCTATTTCTATTCATACACTAATCCATGTCTCGTGTATCCATGGTATGACATCAACATGTTGAGAGTTCCTATTCTATGTTCTGTTTTCTTGTCATCAATAGATAATATTAGAGAAAAAGAAATCGATTGGTGCAAACCAAATATTCATATGATCTAAGTCAGAATCGTGACTATTTTCATAAACTCAACATTGTGTCGACAAGGAATATTAATAATAAGTCAAGTAGACGTTTCATTTTATTTTATGCATGTTGATTGACAATAAAGAGAAAATTATGATTTAATCTCGAGTCGAATACGATAGATACTTGAAATCTTGCATTGTTTTGATTTCTATATTTTGAGTAATTCTATTATATTGCCAGTAGTCATAATGTGTCATTATTTGCAATTATCTAGAAATACATTACAACATAGATATTTTTTCATGTCTGATGACACTGTATCCATACACAATGACGAAAAAACATTGCCATATATACGTAAATGTGTATATCATTGAGAAAAGAGATTGCATGTCTTAATCGTGAAGAAAGAAAAATGCAGCAGTTGACTTCTTTCTTACGAATCAATTTAATTCAATATACATAATCTGTTTTCTGTGTTTAAATGATATTTACTCGGTTATACCAATCACGATAGCTATATCCGGCTTTTAAGGAAACATATTTTATAAACATATTATTCTATGGTGAATGATAAACTTCATATAGGAACTCGATGTTTTTATTGATGTCTTGATTTTTGAAGGAAGATAATTCATCGGGGAAGTTCATACCTTGTGCTATGAATTCAAATGAAAAGTCAACTATGTAACACTCATAATTGTCTGTCATCTAGCTTCAGGTTTTAAGCGAACTATGTTTGTGCTAGGAAATGACTCAATTCCTTTTCTTTTCTCTTTTTCTCCTTCGCTCATCATGTTGCGTGATAGAAACTCTAGCTTTAATGTTCACATCATATAAGATATGTCTCGTTTTGCAATGTTTATCGTCATCATTACAATTCTAGTTGATTGTAAAATTATAAATTGAACAGAAGACGAAGATATCGGCTTGTTTATTTTCATTTGTTTTGGTCATTTCTATTTATTCAACGTATGTCAATAAACGAGATTAGCCGATGGTATTAATTTTTTTTTCCCCATTGGTATTCTATGGATGTCAATTGTTATAATGTGTATACTTGAGGTGTGTATGTGTATGAGTTTAATTATTTTTGAATTGTTGTCCTGAAAAGAAAAAAAAAATCTTTCTAGAAGTTTCATTAATCTTTTCTTTTTAAAGGTCAAAATCAGTACTTGAATAGAAAAATATTTCGAGTGTAAATAAAACAACAAGATGAATGAAGAGCAACTACTTCCTAGTAACCGTAACTTCATAGAATAGTTCTTTATTATTAATTATAATACTATGGAATTTTCGTTATTTTTTCTCGATCTTGTTTTTTCAATATGTATAAACAACAACATGTTATTATTTTTTTCAAGTCTCTCAATCATATCGATCAAGAATTTGAATCGATTTTTGTTTTATTTCATTCAACGAAAATTCAAAGCATTTTGTAAGAGCATTAGTATTTTCGGATCATTTGTAATTTAATGATTTCGTGTATCTCGACGAGTTATTAGTATCAATATTCTAAATTCACATTTACATAGTAAATACGAAAAAAGATCAATATCGAACATCAATGATGATGATGATGACGATAGCAACAAATCTATGGGTACTTATTCTATTTTCACTTTTATTTTTCCCTTGTTATCTGAGCTCGCTATTTTTTCTTTCATGCACTGAATATGATCTCATTTCCTGAGTTACACATCACCCAAGTTTCCTATATCAAACTAATCCGCCGTTCCATTATCATAGGTAAACTATGCGACAACATATATTCCAAGAGGATTAATCACTTCTCAATAGAAATAAAAGTGCCATTGTCTTTATTGGTTCTTCTACACGTCCATTTTAACATGTTTTTTTAAAATCCAATAAATTCAACAGTCACAGTCATTTAGAGGTAAAAAAACCTGAACGAGAAATATAGAGAATATATGGAGATAAGTAAGAGCCTGTACGTCACTGATGAGATGTAGAAAAAGGTTAATTCAGCATTCATTTATGCATCGTTGTCAATGAACTTGACTATGCCAAGAATTGAATGAATCTCACGTTGTTTGATAAATTGTGATTATCTATATGCACGTGTACTCGTTGGTTAGTTTTTCGTCAAACCATTCGTATATACGCGATACAGGTTTGTCGTTTTCTTGCCACTTCATATCTTTTCTGCATTCATGTTTACCTTTTTCCTTGCTTCGACTGAATAGTTATGTCTGTCAAAATGATTGACGCTGCATAAAACTGATGACAGTTTTTCTTTAGCATACGTATATGCATGCACATGTTCGTACTGTGTCCTCGATTGAGTCCTAGTTTTTAATTGATACCATTTTTGGAAATATATAAAGACACATTCATTTCGTCCATGCATCATCGCTTTCTTTTATACTTCAACTACGAGTATCATCGCATGTAACTAACTGTCTTTACTGTAATATCTGTTTTTTTTTAAGAGCAAGCATTTTAGTTCTATAATTTTACATGTAAAAGAAAATGAGTAAATTTTTAATACATAGAGTAGATGTACTTTGTTTATTGACTCGAAGCGAATAATCAACAATGTATATTCTTGAATACTCGATCATACAAAAGTGACTCGTTTTATGACGAAGATTTCTTGTTCGAGATGACATTTTCTATTCGATGATCTTTATTGTCATGTTATATTATCTTCATCGAATAGCATCAGTTGAGAAAGATGAAAATGTATTGATTGCACATGGACTAGTTTCTGACGAGGATATTTTGCTATTTACTATCGCGATCCTTCATCGTGCAATGATATGTATACATTCATACCGAGAGAAAGAAAGTGAATACATATGTGGTACAAAATAGATTAGTTTGTATCTCTGTAAAAATGATACAAATTATAAGAATCAATCCATATGCCAATAGAACTCTCAAATAGACAAGTAAATTTACTTTTTTGTGTTTTCTTTCTATATGTAACCTTTGCATCGATGTCGACGGGTTTTTATCGTTCGCTAAAAATAGATCATTTATTCATGACGAACAATCAGGCTAAGTGAAAAATTGTAGCAAATGATACTTTTGATCTATGCATTTATTACTGATGAACGTTAGTCATAGTAAAAATAGAATTTGACAAATATTAGTTGGTTTTCATGATTTCTTTTTCTATTTGTTTTTACCAAGAATTGTGAAACGCAATTTTTTTTTCTTTTTCTTTGGGTAATAATATGATGTAAAGATCTCATATGACATGTTCGAAACAAAAATACTATGAGTTTCTTCTTTTCCTCAATTATTTATATTAAAATAATAAAATAGAATAGGATATTCTTTCTTCAAATGCAATATTAGACAATGTTTGATCACTTTTAATAAACGTCTACATCTTCGATTCACGTATAACCATACGGTCATCAGTTGTTTCGAACAGCAAACAAGATTTAAATAAAAAAGTACATCGGTTCTTGTTTTCTTGTGCTTCAAAAGAAGAAAAAAATAAAACCACAAAGTGAAACTATGTCTCTTTCATGATGATATGTACTGTTGACGATAATTTCGTTAATAATAATTGAATACAAAGAAAATAAGATGTCCTGTTCGATCGCTCTTAGGTGGATGATGATGTCCCTTGAAGACCATTCAAAATTAGAGATTTTAGCAAAGAAGAAAATAAATACTAGTTAGATAGTAATTTATCTTAAAACAAAGAAACGAGATGATGATCTCGTTCTTTGATACTCGTTCAACTTGATTAAAACAGAACGATGAAATTCATAAGACATTTTTACTATCATGTCAGAAGAGATTAATACTGACAGATTTTCTTCTATTTTTACCGTCTAAACATATATGTTGTTGTTGTTGTTGTTTTTTTTTATCATATAAGATCGGAATCGATTGAGTGATGTCTGCTTGAAAAAGCACTTAATTTAACTGATAATTTTCTTGTCTTTGATTTAATACAATAAGTAAGAAAAAGAATAATGTCCGTAAGAATATATCAAAATATGATTCTTTTCTTTCTTTGTTGAAAGTGTCATAGAACGAATTCATTGAATCTATACTGTCATTCTTTTTACCAGATTTTGTTCTTCATTAAGAAACGACTCGTACAATCATACGAAGATCTTTGTTTATTTGACATCAACAACTGAATTCGTCTAAGTTAATTTATGTTTCTTCCGCTTGTTTTTTTTCTCTCCTTGTCTGTGCATTTTAGTCTTTGATTAAATTAGTTTCTGCATTCGATGCTGACAACTATTGAAACTACTCAGACAAGCAAATAGAGAAGAAATGAATAGAGTATAAAAATATCTCAAGCGAGTATTAGATGAAATTTTGCTTGAAAAAAATTATGAATTCATCGGATAACAGTACTAGATAACCTTCAGAATAAAACAACTCTATTGGAGATGAACAAGAAGAGATTAAAGTATTATATTTAAGATACAATTAATCAGAGGTATTAGGAACAATTACGTATCTCTCTCTATACATAATGATAGTCGAATAAATGAAAATATCAATATGATATTTTTCATGATTATTCTACTGACCTTCAGCGTATAAAACAAACATTTTCATCAGAAATATTGATCTTGGCTCCAAAGAAAAATCCATCTGTTTCATATTATAGTTGTCCATAATTTGCTATTATATTACGACACATAAGACATAAGTGCATCTATACATATCGAGCTAAATCAACACATTGATTGACATTTTACATAAATGTATGATGAAAAGAGCCACATGTTTTTTACTTTAAGAATCCTAATTTGAATACTCAAATCGAATTTTCATCAAACAAGATTATGTTGCAATTGCGAATAGTTCTTCGAAATATAATGTCTTGATCCAGTTTAGTCTGTAATTGGCATGATGTTTGATTATGTAATCAAAAATATTGTTGAGATACAAGTTTTTTTTTATTTTGTTGTAATGCCGAAAACATATCAATAATTTGATTGATGGATCTGTCCATGTCATTTATTTGGTATCGCATCTGCTCTTATCGATGTGAGGATTTTTTTTTCGAATTCTATATGATATATGAGCGCAAAAAGAAAACAAGATTTTATAGCAATTCTATTGAGAAACTTTCCGAATGAAACTGTCAGATGCCTTTTTTTTTCTCATTGTTCTGATGCATATTTTCACAATGCTCGTAGAAAAAGCTATTTCAGTTTCTTTCTCTACATAGTTTATATATATATATTTCTTTTCTTTCATGTATCCGAAAGTGCATATGCGTGTTCCAGTCGATATATATGGAGAGAGAGAGAGAGACACATATAATGTTGACTTTTTTTGCCATCAAGTTATTTTACTTTTTACATTTAAGATACTTTAAGGAAATTAAATGTAGATATAAAATGAGAGAAGCATATGTTTTTTTCCTCAGTAACAATTTAGAGTATGTCATTTTTGTTAAATTTTAAGATTTATAGTTCATAGTATAATAGTAGTTTATGAGAGTCTAATAAATAATATGAAGTAGAATGTTACACGACAGAAACGTCATTCTCTTTTAGTAAAAGTTGTAGATTGCTTGATGAAAAATATTTCTGCAGAGTCTATCAATATCGATTTCAAAATGATTCGATGAATTTTAAGATACTAGAAGTTAGAAAACACTATGTTCCATTGGATTCTGACATCGTATGATACCTACAGAATTCTAGATCAGATGAATACATGTGCCCACTGGTCTCTTCAATAAACAGCTAAGTATATCAATCGGTAGAAGTTTTAAAATTAGTATCATATTTGGAATTAGCATCAACGACCAAGTCTACTTCGTCAAACAACGAATTTCCTAAGGCGGTATATCTCTTATATTATTTAGGAATCATTTGTTTGAGGTTTAAATGGACTTGGTCGTTGATGCTAATTCTAAATATGACACTAATTTGATAATTTCTATCGATTGATATAGTTAGCTGTTTATATAGAATCATCTGATCTAGAATTCTTTAGGTATCATACGATATCAGAATCCAATGGAACATATTGTTTTCTAACTTTTAATACGATGAAAGTCATGAAATCGATAACGAAACACTGGTCAGAAATTGTTCTATCAATAGGATATCGATCGATATTTGACCTTATCTCCCCCACACATCCCCGATCATGTTTTGAACATTCAATAGTAGATTTATTTGATTATTGAGTTTATCAAAGATAAGATATATTATTATTGTCATTCAAACAATGAGTTGACATTAATGCAATAAAACTATTTTTGGATAGAAGACAAACAAAAAAAGTTTGTTGTTCGTTATAATCTCAGTAAGATTCAACCAAAGTGTAATGTTCTATTTCTCATAGAATGAGACAACTATAGATTTCCTTTAACTTCAGTAGACAGATTTCAATTGTTTTCAGTAATAAACCAACATGAATTTTCGTTTATTTGTTATAGATAATCAACCGTCCAACGGGTTTTGATATGCTCATATAATATCTCAATGTTATCATTAACAAATCAAAGTTTTAATTCGAATAATTCATTAGATAATGAATTATATTGTCCTGCCTTATTTGAAAATCTCTGTTGGCCAAAGACTCGTGCCAATCATTCGATTAGTACTTCATGTTCACCGTTGATAATGCAAGGAGTTGATTCGAGCAGTTCGTATTTTCTTAACTTGTTTCTCTCTCATGACAATTTTCTCTAATTTACATAGAATCTGTCACTCGATATTGTCTTCCAAATGGAACATGGTTGAATGTTTCATATAAAGAATGTGTTTATCCTGATGTATGGGATTTAATGATGAAATTTTATATACTAAGAACAACGGAACAAAGAAAAGTTCGTTTTCAATAACAATTACGTTTATATCTATGTTATTATTGTTTCTTCTTAGTTTTATACAGAGATTATTCAAGCTGTGCGTATTGTTGAATTTATTGGATTATCAGTATCATTTATTAGTGTATTTGTCTCTCTTATAATATTTTTTGCTTTCAAGTAAATGAATTAATTGAAATCGAAACGAATTAACTTATCTTTTTCTGTTCTATTATTGATTTCCATAGATCTCTTTATTGTAGCCGTACAAAAATTCATATTAACCTTTTATTAGCAATATTAATTCAAATAGTTGCTCGAATAGTTAACTATGGGTATTTATTGAAATACGCATATTATTATATAATATTCATAAAATAACTTTAGAATTCAAATGAGACAGTCGAATAGTCCTCCGCCAAGCAAGCCAATACAATGCGGCACTGTTGAAGTTGTTAATCATCATGGACGTTCATCTCCCTTCATGAGTTTGTGTCCATTGATTGTCATATTTTTACAATTCAGTATAACATCTATGTTTATGTGGATGCTTTGCGAAGGCATTCATCTTAATTATATACTAACTGTTAGCGTATTCAAAAATCATTTCAAAACATGTTATTTCTATATTCTTGGATGGGGTAAAACTACGTTTATTCATTGTTTTTTTTCTAATAATCTAATTTATTCTGTATTTTATTTTCGTCTTAGTTGTTCCATTTTGTCTAACATTCACTTGGAGTATTGTTATGTTTGTTAAAGAACGTAGTCGAAAGTAAGTTTCAATCTCGAAAAACTAAAGAATCTTTTTGATTGATAACATTTCTTTTGAAGATGTTGGGTAAATTATAATTATCTTAAATACTATTGGTTTATTGAAGGACCTCGTTATGCAGTCATGATTGTAAGTAGATCGTTAGTTAAATATAAATAACATAGAAAAAGATCTTCTTCTAGATTAATTTCATATTTTTATTGAATATAATAAGAGTTCTGTTGGTTAAAATTAAAGAAGGTTCAGAAAAACAGATACGTGACGAGTAAGTTTAAAAGAATTCAATTGAAACTACTATGTGAAACTATTTAGGAAACATCGTCGTGGTTCTATAAATACAGGTTTTGTCAAGTAATTTTAATATATAAATATATCTTATAATAAATAAAACATAAGCTTTTTTTTGTCTTTATTTATAGAAAAGCAGTTAAAGCAGCTACTTTTCTGCTACCTCTATTGGGTATAACACATACGCTTGAAACATTCTATTCACCAGGTAACTATCAATAGATAAATACCATTGCTAGTATTTTGTTTTGTTCATGTTTTAGAAAATCAATCAATACTTGTATTTGGATTGTATTGCTCGTTGACTTACTTTTTAGTGACATTTCAAGGTTTTTTCTGTTCATTACTTTATTGTTTCTTAAATACAGAGGTAAGATTTGAATATTTTCCTTTTTTTTTTCTTTCTACAATTCAAGAACATAAAATTTCGTATTTTGAAGGTTCGTGAAACTTTATCGCGCCGTTTTCGAACTACACGATTTCGGGCACGATGGAAACAATTACTAGGACATAAAGAACGACATACAGATAATAAAATTAATAGTGATGATGGTACACGACTAGAATTATTGAATCCTCAATCGAATGCAGTACATGTATAGTGTTTACTTAGAAAAACATTTTCATTTTCTTTTTTTTTCTTTTTATTGAAGAAAATTACATTTGACATGGAAAATCAGAAATTGAAATCTGATGTTGATACAACTCCTCGAAATTCACTTCAAATATTGTAATAAACCTTCGTTGACAAGCACATCATTTGTTACATATTCTTATCTTTATGGTAAACCGATGACGATGGTTTCTCATTTTCAATGGTTGTCTTAGTGTTTTCCCTCTATTCGTTGTTGTCAAAAAATTTCTTTTTGACGAAATGAAGAACATTAAAATGTACAAATGTCTTATCTATCGTGTCTTGTTGTATATTGAAAATCGTTTTTATGTCATGTAACTATCAAGACAAAAGAATATTTGGATTTTAAATTATAGATAGAAATTAAATGAAAATGTTCGAAAATGTCAATCTATGAATTCTATTGTTCATATTATGGTAAACATAAATAATAAATAATAGTAGAGATGAAACGTTCAATTGTCGAAGGAATAACATTCATTGGCAATATCTCGATACAAACAACTGTAAAAATGAAGAAAAAATAAATGTGAAAACTTCGAACTTATGTCCGAGAGTTATATGTACTTCAAAAAGTGAATGAGACAAATCAGTCATTCTAGAATGTGTGCACGGATGAAGTATCTTGGGAAACCCCAAAACTACTGATCATCTCAGACATATCTAGGCAATTTTGTTTCTAGATGCCGTTTTTGTGCGTTTTCAGGTGATGTTTTGTTAGAAAGCTACGATTTGGTTCACAACTAATATCAGATTCGGAATCAGCGTTAAAAACTGAGTCACTTTACATAATTTGTGGATAATTCTGAGAAAAAAGTTTTTTTTGAAAAAATCCCTGTACCCCACCTCAGGGATTGTTTGGTGAAAATGACAATTTTTTCGATAACTCAGCCATTTCTTGCCGGATCCTTCTCATCTTCGAACTCGATCGAGATATTGATGAGAGAATTCTGTGCGCAAAATTTCAGCTCAATCGAATGTATTTGTAAAGAGTTATCGCGTAAACGGACGGATGGACACACTGACTGATTCTAGAGTGTACTCACTTTTTGAGTATTTATCAATTTTTCTGTTGCATGTGGATACTATGAACATAGATAATGTATTTTACAAGTAGATCGATGATGGTTAGCTTAAAAGAACATGTCACACTCTAGAAATTCACATCACTAGAAGGCCCTTGAAATCGGGCCACTTTTTGATGGCCGATCCAGCCCGTACCGGACCAAGAACTTCTCATACACTAGGGTCATTTATAAGAATGTTACAAAAATTTTATTGTCACAGTTATCATAAGTTGAGTAAAGTCAGACAATATTAATGTCTTGAAAAGAACACGAGAGTCAAGCCAAAGTGCTTATTAAACTGAAAGACTAATGTATATTCGTACAGATGCTCGAATTTCTTGAAGATTACCGTTGGTTAACAAAAGTTGCCATAAGAATACAACCCATTGATCAATTTCATACAGTGAAATCCTTTAACAGTTTTAGTTGTGTTGTTAATTTTAGTGTGTGATTAACCTAGTTACACTTCATTGGAATCCATGGTTTTTAATGTTATTGATTTCCGTTTTTATTTATCAGATACAAAAAAAAACCTTCAAAATAGTTTCTTCTATAATAAACACTTCAGATTATGATGAGTTTGCACGAGATAATCGTAAAAAATCGAGTCATTTTTTGAGACAATATTAACCGAAATGGCATTATTTTATTGTAATTGAAATTTATTCAATTAGTTTGATTTTAATGAATGTTTAATTGAAAATAAATTCATTTTAAAAATCAACTCTTTTCCATTATCTGATAAGAAAAATTTGATGAAAATAGAATGAAGTTCAGACCGTACGGGTGACGCATTTCGATAAATAGTAGACTAATATTTCTAACAGTTATTATCATCAAATGAAGTACAGTGTAACAAGTAGTAGAACAACATAACTTTATGTAAAAAGAAAGTAGCCTTGACACGAAACATTGTACATTGAAATTTTTATTTTATTTTACATTTATATTTATTCCAGAAATAAATCGAAGAAAAACGTATTTATAACATTACTATGAGGATGAAGATAGAAAACACTAAGATTTGTACGTGAGAGATCATCAAAATTTACCTCTCAATAATTTAATGGATATGAATCTTGGATTTATCATATATCGAAGATCGAATAAACTTTCAACCAATGTATTTTTTTCGATTTGTTCATTACATCGATCGAGTTAGAGACTATCGCAAAACCTTGTATCAATAATTTTTCTTGCCCAATCGTTGAACTATTGCCTTCGTGCATTTCCGAAATGATTACATAAACGAATGACGAAGAAAAATGTCCCATAATAATCTTTCTGTGATTAGCTACGGCAGCTGCATCGTATTTCACATATTAATCCCAGAGAGATTGCACTAACAGCTTGTCGAATATGTATAATCGTATTATTTTACATTAGATGTTTCATACTAATTTCAATTGTTTAAATGATTCTCTATGAGTAGCAAGGTGGATTACTCGTCACGAATTGTTTTCTTTTTTTCAAATAGAAAACTAAAACAAAGACCTTAACATTATCAATGGTTCATTTTTCATTAATGAAAAAATCTACTTGTCAAACTAAACAACTTTGATCTATCCCTTAACTTTAGATCCACGATATTATCTATTATTATTCGGGTCAATGTTTTGTTGATGAGTTCAAATGAATCTATCGGCTTGTTTTCAAACAATAATACGATGTCAAAATATGTTGCTCTTGAAATAATGGGACACAGAATAAACACTCGAGCATAATTTGCTTGCTTAATCATATAATTATGTTTTACTTGTTCATAGAATGATAAGTCTACTAAGGATAGGACTTGTTCCGTATAAACAACATATCAGTTTCTTCTGATAGGACATCAACGTGATTGATGATCATGATCATATACGAAAATTTCATCTCATTTTCATAAACATTAAATTTTAGTTTTGAATAATTCTTATTTCTCTCGTACGATATAGCATTATACAATGATTTGTAATGAGTATCGTTTTGTATTCTTTCATTTACGACTCATTCAAAGATATGAAGAAGAAAAATTTATAGTAGGTTGTGTTCGTTGGCACTCTGTCAAGCATCGACAATCGAGGGATTGTTAAACTTGCTATTCAAGGTTTACAATTATGACATCTTCATCTTGATTATTTATAATAATAAAATTAGAGACAATGATTTGTGTCTCTAATGTTTGTCACTAATCAAGACATTTTTCCAACAGCAACAAACGATAGTAAATCGAAGGATAGATTCGTTGTAAAGCGATGCAATCCTATTTCTCTTTATCAATCATAGTATAAAATCGTCGCTTTAATCAAATTAACCGCAGTTCACTAATGTTTTAGATCGATTTTCACGAGATGGAAAAGTGAAGACACACGACAAGGACACACAATATTGGTTATGATATTAAATCAGCATTTCGAAAACATTAGCAAATTACATTTTCATATTAAATTCGTTATGAGATATTGATTGATTTGCATCAAATAGAGAATTTAAGGCGTATGTCATTAATTTTGATTCTGTATGAGAACTGAAATAGTAAATAGATATTAAACAAACCATAAATTCGATTGATATTGATGCTGTTTTTTTTTCTTGTCTCATATTATATTGAAGATTGCAAAGAAATTTTCGCTACTCAATCGATCACCTCGAACATTATGGCCTGTAACTAATCGTTATGATCTTATTAATTCAAGTGTGTAAAAGAGAGAGTAGACGATTACAACGGTAACATAAATCATTTTTCATAATTCTACTCAGTGTGACATTTGAGAGTTTCTTGTTTTTGTTTTTACTTTCATGCAAACAATATAATTCGAATATGTTTGCACCGTTTATTGAATTCCTACTGTTCTATTCATCATAACAATCATATTTCATGAACATGATTATATACATAAATTAGAAAGATGATTTGTCGATAATGTATTGCACTTAAGGAAGTAAACAAAATGTGATAAAGTTCATTCATTCAAACTATGAAGTTACATTCAACAATCTCTTCATAAATCATTCGAATTTATAGTTAGTTCCTCTTGAACGAGAAAACTATAGACAGATTAAAATGACCATCAATCAGTAACATTATCTGACAGTTGCATAGTTCCTGTTGTCAAGTCAAGTGACTGTCTTGTCCAGTAGACCGTTATCTTTTCTTCTTTCAAAATTAAAAAATTGTCCAGTCGGTCACTAATCGAATTACCTCAACACATATGTTCTTGTTCGTTTCATTCTTTCACCGATCACAAAAAAATAAAATAAAATAAATGTATATATACATATCAACAAGTTCAATCTAAATTCTAATACTTGTTATATGCTTTCGCTCGTTGTCTGTCTCTCGTTTGTATTCGTATGATGAATTTATTGAGATAACATAACATATACTTTTCCTTAACTCAACATCTGTTTTCAGTACCACAATTATTTCTATATCGATAAATTATGTTCAACTTTAGATAAGACTGATTGAAATCTTTTCTCGACATATATTAAAGACGATTAATCGTCACCATTTGCACATGCACACAAACACACGATAAATATATATATATATATATAAAGATAGATAGATAACCTTTTTTTCTTTTCCTTCTCAATTCTTTTCTCATGTCGCATTCATGAGTGAATGAATTTCCGGCTGTAGATTTTTTTATTTTATCGATGGAATGATCATCATCGTTGAGTTGAAAAGAAAAGAAGGTTGATTCTCACTTGAGTGTGTTCTCTGTTCAAGGGTAAGTTATAATTATCATGTCTCATGCTGATGTCTTTAATGTTGATCATGAAAAAAAAAATAAAAAAAACAAAAAGACAATAGTAGATTATCCTATTGGATAAACTCAGACGCGACATTAGACACTTATTGAAAAATGAGGATGATAATTTCCGTTCGACTTGATATGTATATATTGAACATGTAAGAGAGTCAAGTATGGGGATGATCACGCACAAGAAGTTGTAGATTCTATCTCAAATTTTCCCTCCCTTTTCTATTTGAGAAAGGCAAGAGAGAGAGAGACACACACACACACAGAGGGGAAGAAAAATAGAATCTAATTACGAAGTGATCATCATTGTTTAGTCTGAAAACAGGGTGAGAATGATGGAACTCAAATTGAATTTTCGCCAGTCTCCTCTTACGACATATTCAGGAAACAGAGAAAATTATAATCTCTCTCTCTCTATGTTTCTCATTCCCTTCACCCATTCATTCCGATAGTAGATCGTGAATAAATAGAGATGAGTCTCTTTTTTTTCTCTCTCTCAAGAGTCTATTTTTATGCTGATTGAGAAACAAGTGACGATTTGATGATGATATTAGTTTATATATTACACATATGTATATAAACAAAATGAAGGAAAGAAAGAAACAGAAGTGAGAATTGTTATTTGAATAAATGAAGATACTTGTATTATTGATGTAGACATATGCTCTCATGTTAAGTGTATATTGATTTATTCATATTCATGCAATAGAATAAAAGAATTCATAGCACCAAAACAAAGAGAACATATACAACACATTGCACGAAGTAAGTAAAAATATGTTTTAACTTTGAAGTTTTGTATATTCGATTCGTCGACATTTCAAAGTGCCACTATATCAGGTAAAGTACCCGCTGTATTCCTCACTTTTCACATTTCGACACAGCCCATCGAATTCTCACAAAATCAAAAACGAACATCTTTGTCTCTTTTAAGATAATCTATAAATAACAGCAGCAATGAAAATATTTTTGATGTTTTTTATCCTCACGATGAATTTTAATTTGATAAAATCATTCAAAGAAATTTCCATTGAAATTTTAACAAAAGAAGAAGAAGAAATTGGAACGATGATTATCGACTTAAGATCATATTTAAGAATCGATTCGTCATTGAACAATTCCAATGGTTATCTAATCAAATTCGTTCGTCCGTGTTCAAATCTTTACATCGATGAAAAAAATTCTTTTCTAATTCGATCCTACAGATTAGATCGTGACAAACTTTGTCCTTATGAAAAACATTGTTATTTAAATTGTGATTTGTTTGTACAGAAAGAAGAAATCAAATTGATAAAATTAAAATTAAACATTGAAGACATCAACGATCACAAACCGAGATTTAAGAAGAAATTTTATTCGTACGAAGTCGATGAACATCTATCCGTTGGTTTTAAATTTCAACTAGAACAAGCCGAAGATAAAGATTTATCAGAGAAGAATTCAATTAAAAATTACGATCTCAATTTATTCAACGTGACGAATTTCCCCTTCAAATTGAATTACGATAAAAAAAATCATTTACTCGAATTGGTTTTGATTCGAAATTTCGAGNAAGCGAACGAAAGACTCAACTATTTGTTCGAATTGATCGTCAGTGACGGAGAAAACGAAGAAGATAAATGTTTAATTGAAATAAATATCATAGAAAACAAACAGAACAATTATTCACCACCTAAATTCGATTCGAATCTGTACCAGTTCTTCGTTGTCGATCTCAATGATACGTTTATTGGAAAAGTTCACGCAGAAAATCCTCTGACTGCGAATAATCAAGATATTTATTATCGTTTAATGCCGTCGATTGAAAATTCGAATCTTTTCGAAGTGAATCAAAGAACTGGAGAAATCTTTCTCAACGAAAAACAAAAGTCGAATCTTTTCGATCGGTTCTACGAAATATCGATCGAAGCGTTTTACTTGAATTATCTTTCGTCATTGACAAAAGTTCAAATTCATTTCAATTCGACTTCTCAATTCAACCACAACAACGATCAAGACGATTTCATTCAGATTTTAATTCCGAAATTATTTCAAAAAGATTCCAATCAGATTTTTGTTAAAGAAAATGTGTCTGTGCCGGTTCGAATTCTTCAACTGTTCATTTCGTCGTCATCGTCATCGATGGAGTCGCTGGATGTGATGACGTCCGTTGAGAAAAATTATTTTTACTTGAAAAAGTTGGACCAACAACTATTTGAATTGATTCTTTTACGATCATTCGATTACGAATTAATTCAAAACGTTCATTTAGATTTTATCTTAAATAAACAAAATCGAACGAAAAAATCTATTGAAATTGTCGTTGAAAATCTCAACGATTGTCAGCCGACATTCAATCAAATTAAATTCGTCTTTAATATTCAAGAGAACAATCGAATTCCTTTTCTTCTTCACACTTTTCAAGCGTTCGATCAAGATTATCTCAATCAACTTGTTTATCAAATTCAAACATCAGGTTTGTTTCTTTTTCTCGTTTAGTTGACGCTTGAAATGATCGGAGAAATTAAGACGAGATCATTCACCTGCAATGAGTTTCTAAACAATTTACAAGTATTAGTTACAGAATGAAGAGGTTATAGAGAAAATAAATAGCATCAAATAAATATCTTCTTCAGTTGAATGAAAGATCAGTTCTCATGATATTTTCTGTTTAGATGAGAAAATATTTTCAATAAATTCAACGACTGGAGATTTGTGGATTTTAAAATCATTCGATCGCGAAGCCAAAACAAACTATTCTTTCTCGATTTGTGCATTCGACGGAATTCATCAATCGTGTTCATCTGTATTCTTAAATGTTCTTGATGAAAACGATAATATTTGTAAATTTAATTCTTCGTCAATTGCATTGACCATCAGTGAGAATCTTCCATCGAATTCAAATCTAGTGCAGATTCAAGCGTTCGATCCAGATTATAAAC
>OENT01001547.1:0-40475 GCA_900239685.1 Rotaria macrura
GGTCGATTACATACAACTGACTAGGTTTCGACCAAAAAGCGATTGAACACTTGGTGACCTTCCCTCGTTAGTTGAATTAATGCTACGTCGGATATCATTCAAGGCGAGTCATGCACTGATAAACTGGAAAAGATGTGAACTTTGTTAGCATCAAAAACTATTGTACTGCATTAACTATTCTCATTAATTTCTTGATTAAACAGCTGCTAGAAGAATCAAAAAGTTTTGTACACAATCTGAGAATTCAACGATGTTGAATTGTTACTAGACAATGCTAATAATTCACTGCCAGAAAAAAAAACGACTAGGTGAATCTACTATAAGTTAGTAGCACTTATATGAGTTAGCAGCAAGGACGAAACAGTTGACTACAATGAATTGCAGTCTCTTGGAATTTCAACGCTATTATTAGATTAGAAGTCAACGCTATTGCCGTGGAAAACTATTTTGAAATCTATCTGTGTCCGATTTCGACATCGAATTATTTTCATCTAAATATCCTACTACATGTTGACTATTGCTTTTCATGCTTGTTACTGTTACAGTTATTATCGAAATCGGTCCACCGTCTATGAAGTAAGGGGGCAAAAGCTGATTGCCAATGATTGTGGACGATTGCCATGGAGTGTTTCAGTTGTTTTTCAATTGTGTACCATACAATCATATATCTCCTGCTAATATTGAAAGTCTTTGCGCTTTAAAATAGTCGAGAATCATAGTTGCGACTCGGAAGTCAGCAATGTTTACAGCCCCGTACCGATCGCAAAAAGCTGTAGATGCGTTCTTCGTTGTTTTGGCTAGTTATTCTTTTCTGGTGGTACTTTTCAGATTACTCTGCACACTCTCATTCTCATGAACGTTTTTGCGTCAGCGACTGCGTCAAGTTGCAGTGCGTATCAGTTTTTTTTAATAAGCTTTGTTATGATTATATAAAAGGATACTTTTATATTTAAAGTGACATTTTTTGAGAGTTTTTCAGGACATAGAATCTATCATCCTTGTTCCGGGTTGACATGTAAGAAAAAAAGAGAATAGTTCTGGTAGGCATCATTGGGTGATGCGCTCTTTTAAAACAAAAATGGAGTGAATTATATAAAATGAAGCCTGAGAGAGAATTTCTGGTTGCCAAAAGAGTGATATATTGAATCTTGTTCTCTGGACGTCTGCCAAAATCATTATAAAATATGACTGAGTCATTTCACTACAGCCCTAACATATTCTGAGAGGGTTACAGGAATTACTGGCGTTTTCATTACTGCCGTAATAAACTATTGTTTACAAATTCATTCATTTCTGAGTGCAACTCTAATTTTATTGATTTTTTAAGACTGCGTTACACGAATAACTTAAGTAAAACATGATGATCGTAATGACAATGTATTCGCCGTTTCTATCTCAAATGTACTTTCTTCATGTCAAACGTTTGTCATTCTCATTGAAAATGTTTCGATAGTTCCGAATGAATTCAAACAGTTGAATTTCCCTTAATTGTAATTTGTATCTCATAAGTTTCATTTTCATGTGATTTATATCTCATAGATTCACTTTGATCTGAAACATTAGTGAATGCACGGAAAGTTTTCTTCGTAGTACAGAAGATGTTTGCAGACAAATGTTGGCTTGTACTATTCCAAGTGTCCTGTAGAACTGATCCTAATGGGTGTCTCCTGAAGTATTCATGGACAAAATTTATCAAATTTTATCTTTCCATATAAATCGATTGAATCTAACTTTACATTCGAGACGTGCGGGTACTTCATAGACGTTGGTAGGATTTCGACAATAACCCTAACAGTGACAAGCATGAAAAGCAACAATCAACATGCAGTAAAATCTTTAGGTAGAAATAATTCTGTGTAGTGATATGGCACAGATAGATTTCAAAGTCATTTTTCAATGTAACTGCATTGACTTCGAATAATAGTGTTGAAATTCCAAGGGGCTTCCTGGTAGATTGGAGTCTACTATTTCCCCTTTGATTGCATGTAATCATCATCGAACTATTATTCTCTATAACTATTGATTTATTGTGAAAATGAAGTCACTTATCTGATACTTGTATTTAAAAAGTGTTAGCATATTCGACGTAATCTTATGCCATAGAATATTCATTAAAATGTCGTTTCTACACTGATTAGTGATTGAGTGTAGTTACTTGGTTGTATTTGATAATGAATGAAGTTAATATTAACCGTTGAAAATTAGAATACATGAGGAGTATCAACAAATTATATATATATTTTTTTCGTTTCGGAAAAGCATATACAAGAAAACTAGGAATATAAGTAAATATAATCATAAAAGTATCTGTAGTTCTTCTCAAGTTTCATTTTTACTTGCTAATATATCTCGAATTTCTAATAATACTTTTGCTTCTTCACTTAATTCGTTCAATTGCAGATATTCTTGTTGTGTTAGTTGCGCTTGAACGTGCTTTTTACGTTGTCTATTTACAAACACAACCACAAGGAATAATACAAATGATACAATTATTAAATTAATTACATTTTGAATAAATGCACCATAGCGAATTAGAACCGGAGGGTTATCTGGATATGCGTAGTTTTTTATTTTTATTGTTAAATTAGCAAAATCAACACCGCCGAGAATGAAACCAAATGGAGGTAAAAAAATGTCGTCGACCAGTGATTGAACAACGTTCCCGAATGCTGTACCAAGAATAAGGCCTATTGCAAGATCAAGGACACTACCTTGCATAGTGAACCTATTGAAACAAATAGTTAGTGCAATGAATTACTGAAAAAAAAACAAATCATGACATACTCTTTGAAGTCTTGGCAAAATCCTCCTAAACACGTCCATGCACCAACCATTTTTATCTAAAAAATATTTTGGATGTATCGTTAAGTAGCTTGAGTCTATTTCTGAGTTGTACTTTGGATTATCATGATGAAAATGATCTGGACTACATTGAGAACAATGCTTCGTTGAAAGAAATCGAAAACTAAAATAGCCGATCGAACTTGTGTATACAAAAGAGTATCCGAAATTCAGTTGGTATCATTACTTAGGTGATGTTCATTACGATTCGTTATAGAACAAGAAATACTAGTAGTATACAACAATAGATTTCAACGTAGTGGCAGTATCAGCAAAGTTAGCGATGCATTTATACAAAAGCACTTCATAGTTTTGTGTGATTGTTGAATAAGAAGAAATAGCAACGATAGTACAAGCTTCATTGACAAAAGAACTTTGGTGAACCGTCGTATACTTTCAAAAATCCAAATATTTATTTATTTTTGTCACAGTGACGTCGACTGAATCGTTCGAATCAAATCTATATTTATAGACTAGCGTGTCTATACGGAATCATCAAATAAATATTTATATGACCCATACAGTTGACTTTCAATCAACTAATCTTCTATGAAATATCAACGAGCAGTTTATCTCAACGTCTTAGAAATACTAAATATCCTAAATTTTGAATATAAACGGACGTCGACAATTGTATTTTGAATTTACATAATAGTAGAATCGAATTTTTCTAATAATTACATCACTATGAAAATAATTGAATGAAAAAAAGAGTAGATATAGCTCTATGCTTTCTGATCACTGCTTTCAGCGAGTTATATATAGTTATTTTTTATTTCGCCTCTCACATGTACTATACACGATTAAAGGAGTGATTCTATAGTATCTGAAGTCTGTAAAACTATCCAAACAAAAGATATGCTAACAAATACTACTCTGTAGAATCTAGAATTGGAAAAAGAATGATTTTTTTTAAATGAAAAATTTGCAAAATGTCAAAGCTTTTAAAACTATTCGATGTTTTCTATGATATGTCATGTTTCTACCTAAGTGAGACTCTACTAGAATTTCTGATAGAACTTCAATGTAAAAAATATCTTGGGAAAGAAAAACAAGTCGAAAAAAAAGCCAATCGAATTTGATGCAGAAAACGAAATTAAATCAATGCGTAACCAAATAGATCTATGAGTGAGATTCTTTCAAAAATGAAAGTTGACCACTAATAATAATAAATTATTCTTTCATCGAAATGATTCCTACCAGATCAAATGTTTTTATTGAAATGCCGTGATTGGTAGCGATACTAATTGCCATATGTTGGTTTCACATCACCTCAACTAGAGCGTAAAAACTGCAGCATACTTGTTTCTTCCTAACCGATTTCATTAGTAAAAGGCAAAAAAATCAAGTAGAAAGGTACAACTGCCGTTGAAAATCTACTGATGCATGACAGCGTCACTCAACATAATCACTAGTTTGCTATCAAATAATCGCCTATGATTCATATTTTTATAAGTATGATGATCGATAATTCAAATTGCATAGCAACAATCAATAGATTAGCATACTTTTTCAGTAGAAATAATAAATTCTATTTCAACAAAATTTTCTACGTCTCTAAGAACAGTCACACAAATGAATACAAGTATTTCTTATAAACTTAATATACGAAGTAAATGTTGTATTTTTCTTCTTATGCCATTGTGTCTTTTATTAAAAAAACAAAAGAAAAAGGGAAAAATCTAATACTAAGAGCTGTTCAGTCGCATCGATGAAGGCCTGTGTTATATTTCTCCAAACCAACATTCATATCTTTAACGAGTTCTTTGTATTGCTAACTTGTCAAATAATTGAAAACTTCTGCTTTTCTCATTGATAATAATTGATCATTTGACGTTGCAATTCAACGATGTGTGATTCCAATTCTGCTCCGTTTTAGAAATCGAATATCTAAGTAAATTTATCGGAATTTGTTTTGTAACATGTTGCAGAAAAGCAGTTAACGGTACGTATATTTTAGGATGACTGATTATTTTACTAGCTTCAATACATTTAAGAGGCAGTGCTATCAATTTTATTTTCAATCGATGATAATCTCCTCAATTTCATTCCGTTTAATTAATGTTTTATTAAAATTATTTAGTTCTTTCATTTATACTATTTCGTCTTCAACTTTGGCTAAACGTTGAATTGTTTCGCTGAAACCCACTGGAAAATACCTGGAATTCGGCGCAGAAGTACGATGGCCGTATCAGACTACCGGTTTTGAAAGATTCCGGTGAGGAATCTGATAAATCCGGTCACTAGATACGCTCATCTGATTCATGTTTCCAAACCCTTAGTATTTCCGGTGCTTTCTTGTGGGATCCGACACGAATGTCTTGACCTGAGTATGAAAGACAATAGCATGTTTATGAATCTAATCACCAATATCGTTTCTTGTAAATTATTGTCATTTCGTTGTGCTTCTGCTAATTCAGTTAAAGAATGTTCAATTTTAGTCAAGTATATTTCTGTTGTTGATAATGTTATGAAATAGTGGTAAAAAAGCGTTCACATTCTAATTTATGTTCATTGGAAACACCGAACTCTTTCACTTGAAAGCAATGTTAAAAAGGGTCAGAAAGAAAGTTAATATGAAGTGAACAAATGTCGGCAAGCGTGAGCATAACTGTAGTCCATCAATCCAAGCTATAAATATATATATATAATTTCTTATTTAGTTTAGAGAATTGTTGACAGTTGTCGATAGAGTATTTGGAAAAACCTTTCAAGCAATCTTATGCGTTGTATCATTGTTACTGATAGTCATAGAGGTGTTTTATCTAATCGAATCTGCTTATCTTCCGTGTTCAATCACCAATAACTTACTATTCATCAGACTTTGATCGGTTTCAATGAGAATTGAATTTCATGAGTATTGTTCTTGATTATCATAAGTCACTCGAATCTATTGTTTTCTGCCAATCTGTTCATATTTCTGGAGAAATAAGATCTTCGTAGTTAATTTTGAAATTTCTTAAAAACTATAAACTTTTCTCATTTCACGATTGAGCTGCATAAAAAAAAATGATCAAGTCATGATTCGATTTTTGCGTAGGTGTTTTGAAGAATGATTTCTTGGTCAGTAAAAGTAGAATATTCCCAATCGGCACGATCAATAGCCTCTGTAAACATCATATTTCCTCGTTAAATATGATTTGTATGAGGTTAATGTTCACTCACTTCAAAGTGGTGATGCGTTACTATAACTTACATGAGGCTCATCCTTTTTTTCGTGGTTTCGTATTTTATCAAAGCATCAAGCAGAATATAACCATTCTTTTGATTGATCTTTCGTAGAAATCATAACGATCAGCATAAAATATTTTATTTGTATATAAAAAATGTCCCAAAAGTCACCTATCAAAAAGAAAATTGTATGTCTTCATTGTATTCTGATCAAATGGACTGATTTTCTTCCTGATGGTAGAGAAAACTTTCAAGTTTTTATTCATATGACAACTGCTTCCTTAGAATCTTGAAATCTAGCATCATCTACTTTAATACGAAACTCTGCCTTTTCCTCACATACTTCTATCAGGAGTTAACTACAAAAATTACAAACGTCTTTCAAAACGTTTGTTGACTTCAATTCTGTAAAGCATGATATATATTTTCATCAAGAAATAAAAGCATTAGAGTCAAAATACTAGTAAATGTCGCATTGCTTCCGTCAGTACTATTTTGTCGCTTCCCTATATGTTAACTCTAGCACAGTCGTTTCTAGATGAAAGTAGTAAATATTTTGTACGAAAATGAGCAGCTTAAAAAGAATCTCTACAAAATAGAATTTACCAATAAGTTTTCGAATATCTTCTTGCTTTTTTGTGCACTATCCATAGGATTACTTTATCAAACGTTAACCATAGGCCCTAGTTGCTTTGAGGGTTTTTCAGTACAACAAGATTTCAGAGAATCCTGAGAAGTTCTTGGTATGGGAAATATGATAGAGAGAACTCAAAGATTTTAAAAAATTATTCAAATTTGTTGTAAATCTAAGAATTATACTGTTATGAATCGAAACACTTAAATGTGTATAGTAATGATTAGAATGATTCGCAGCATGTCGTTTACACTATTGAAAAACCTTCATTGCTAGCAGAATCATTCCGATAATCGGATTGTACACGTTCTTTTTTTTTTATAAAACCAACGAAAACCTATCGGAATACGTGAGTGGAAATGTCTTTCGGATCCTAATGTAAGAATTTGGAGGAATCTCCCGTGAACTTTTGACTAATCTCTAGCGATGGCATGAGGTACTAATTAGCACCTAATTCAGGAAATCGAGTTCATCGTAAATTAAAGCACTTGATTGAAATTCGAGGTACAGTTAAAGTTATGTCAGTTGGATCTATGACTAAGTTCTCCGGTGTTCTTCATGTTAATATAAAACGTTTCGTTCATACGATCAACTTCGTTTTTAAATTCTTTATCAGGTTATTACACATAGTTTGCAGAACATGACAATATTATCTGTAACTGATTATGTGAAATTGTTTTCTCAAAAGTTGACTATAAGTTAGAAGTGATTTCAAAAGGACTTTTTTTTGAAAGGATTTATGTTTCATTTTCCGTATTCGATGGAATGTAAGTATTTTTTGTGTAAAAATATTAGAAAAGGAAAAGAAGAGCAATCACGTGTGTCTACCATCACAGTACAAATGAGTCACCGGAGCAGATAACGATTGTAAGTTTCATAATGAACAAGAGAAACGAATGTAGAGAGTACGTTTCAAAAGAGCACAGTCGTTCATTTCCTCTCAATGGTATCGTATTTTGAATAGCGTTTTTATTTTTTAAATTGTCTTCCATTATTTTATTGATCTTCCGAGTATACAAATAAAATATTAATTTCGATAATTGTGTTTTTTGTGAGACATAATCAAGAAGAAGCCACGATATTCGAGAATAAAAACTGGGATTCCCTCTTTCTCATACGGCTTGAAAGGCATCGTATCTATTCTGTTCGTATCGGAATTTTTTGTCATTTTGTCAGGATAAACTACTTATTTGTTTCATTTAGTAAGTGTTAATTAATTAGAAGAATGATGAAGAACTGCAGCATCCTTGAATACATTTCTGTGGAGTTGGAAATGAAATTATTTATCTGAATTCAAAAAAGAACTGAAAATCGAAATTCTATTCTACGTAGTAGCTAAAATATGTCAGCAATCTCAAAATGATTGCTCAGTAAAAATGTTGTATTGCTTTTTCAGAATGGCATTTGTTGTCCGTTTTCGTATTTTTAATTATGAATCAAGCGCTTTTAAACATCCATCTATGAAAAATTCCACGTAGAAAATATATCATGAGTAACATGACAGCTCATACGACTATGATTATTTGTGACCATCATTCGTGTCTAACTTAACTTGAATGTAGATGATGAATAAATAGAACATCCATGATTCATCGAAATAGAGTTCAAGAATTAGAAATCATTTAGAACATACAATTATTACTATGAGTTATTTTGAACGATATCAATCATCAATCTCATCCGTAGAACTTGAATCGTCTTCGGCACAGCTACAGAGAAATATTTCATAATAGTAAGCAATCAGATGACAGTTGTTTCACTAATTAACAAATACATGAATGAAAAATGCATTCTTCTACAGAATAATTCAATCATTCTATTGTATGAATCTTCTCGAATTTAGTTGATGCGTCTAGTGTCATTTTGATTAGTAGGATTTCATGTACTACACCTCGTAGCATTGAGAATATAACTACTTTTCTATGCATCCAGTCTTCTTGATGTCATCCAAAGAACCACGTGTTCAACTTCAATATACACACAGCTATCGGATCAGTTTGATATCAGATTCGGGTACATTTGTGTCATGGAACAATAGAAGACAAGTATAGTGGTTCCAACGTCATTTTGACATATCATAAATGGACATCACTATTTCTTAGTTAGCAGTTCGTAAACAGACGGAAATTGATGCGTAAATTTACCGAATGTTGACCTATGTTATAACGATGAGATTTATCGCACATATTCAAAAATTACTTTATTTATTTTCTCCATTCAGATATTCAGCATTTATGTAGGATGCTGTTCGATACGTAACATATATTAGTCAAGGATTGTTCGAATGTACGCATAGATTAATAATCGATAGCTGGAAATTTTTTTAAGATTTCAAATATCTCCTTGAACGAACTCTGTGACACTTCGAATGAAAGATCGTTTAAATTATTATTCTATCTTTTAATATTTTCAATCATGGTTCATTAAATACTCATAGAAACGGTTGATTGTTTGCATATCAATAACTAATTGAAACATGTCATATTCTACAGACAATTATCGATAAGTACAGTCTCGATTGAATTTCGTGCCGAGAAGAATCATCGATGAGAAGAAAAACAGTCACAATCACAGCTAGTATTACGATCAATCTATGGTCGATAAGCGTTGACACCGATGTGGATAGTACTCAGTGAAGAAGGGTTTCAGATGAAAATTTTTATGTTCTCGTTAAATTTCAATCATAGTTAAATGATTAGACATTTTCTGTTACTGGTCTTGAAACAAAAGGGCAACCGCTGATAAATAATGCTTCCTTGACACATTTTCGTTGCATGTTATTCTGCATTATTCTTCACAAAGACAAATATTGTTTTTATAATCAACAACTCTATTAGGTATGCATTGGAATATTTGTTCGATGTTCAGTATTCTAGCTAACATCGCCATGAGTTATTAAACAGTTCACATAATTAGATCACGTTCAATGCAACACTTAAACAATAGTTTGATAGCAAGTCTTGTTACTATATATATATATATAAATCACATTCACAGCTTCTGCTATAATAATACAAAAAATGGTGACGTTTAAAATAATTGCCTATTTGCTCGCTTTTAAAAATATTGTCAAAAGTTGATAGAAAAATAACAGCAACAATGTCAATACCAGAAATCAAGGTGATTACCTAAAAGACATGCGAAGAGAACTGCGTAAATGATTAGTTGTTATGATATGAAAGACATTCATAAGAAGAGTATGTTGAGCACACATAGCAAATTATAAATCACATTTTGAATATTTTTATTGAAAGAAAAAAAAGACAGTTCGTATATATCATCCATTTATAAGAACAAGTATTTCAAATATGTGTGATTTAGAAAAAAGATCAACACATTCTATAAATTTCAAGAAAACTTTCGTTAGATTCACTGCACTTTGTATTCGAAAGAAATTGAAACGTAAAAAATACTCCCATGTCCATATTTAGCTCTATTAGTCAATACGAATAAAGCCAATTTCATTTGCAAATATTTATTTTAGAAGTTCTCTACATTCCCACCTGACACTCTGCTAGACAAGAATCTAGTAGAGTAATTCGATCATAAGAACAAAAACGTACGAAATATTTTGATACAATCAGAATCATCGATTTCCTTAAACAGTCAAGAACATACTTATGACGATGATGATTATAGTGTAATAATCAATGTTTAAATATTTCATAGTCGTTAACAAAAGTACATAATCTACACTAGATTAGATATCATTCAGTTGTGGAATTAAGTTCGTCAATGATGTATGTTTTGTTGTAATGATCCCAACAGACTTTATTGGAACTGTTCGATCTGTGTCATAAAATGGCAGTCATAAATAATAAAAAATTTGTATCTTTCAGTATCGTGTTGTGTTAAATATTATCCATAGTTATATTATCAAGTATCAGAGAATTATTTTCGTCAATCGTTTAGAATGCATCAAGTTGTAATTTCAATCTATGTTTTAAAATTCGATTCTATTTCGTAGTTAAAGTATATAGAAATAATCATAAAATCGTCGACTTGCTACAAACCCATGAAAATGTACCATTCTCAGTTAAAATATTGCGATTTGATGCAATGCACCCATTTTTTTTTAGTTATATTCATAAATCGATAGTTTCTAATTATGAAAGAAGTCAATTCATCTACGATGATATTCAAGATATATTTTAAGAAACTATTTGAATTTCAGAAGTCAAACATCTATCATCGAAATTGAATTCAAGACACGAAACTTCTTTCGATTATATATTGACTGATATTCAAATGAAGGTGTATAAGTTTCTTTTAAAAAAGAATCATAAACCAAACGAATAGCAAACGATTTTACTAATCTGCCGAATGATGTTAACACCTTAATCAGTCGTCACACAACGTTCGATTGATCTCTGTGTATATAAGTCTTATTTTCAACGAAAATATGTCTGGATAATTGAAGACGAAGAAAAATAAGCATTTGTCGAAGAAAATTCCAAAATTAAAACGAAAGTTGATATTAATATTTCTGTAAATAGTTATATATTCAAAACAAATGTATGTATATCACTCTAATGCATAAGACTATCACTATGCTCTATTATTTGGTTACATTTTTCCTCATTAGTTGTTTTTCAACAGCAACCTTAGCTATTCAATGTTTACAGTGCAATAAAACATTAGGTATTGGTTCTTCAGAAATATTGAATACGACAAGCCAAGACTGTAAAAAAACATATGGATTTGGTTCAATATGTATGGGAACGTTACTGATTGATTTTCAACACAAACATGCGTTGATTTCGTTGAATCATCATTCCGATGATACATTGATTCTATCCAATAGTGATAAGATGATCAAAAATATGACAATGATTTGGTTTAACCGAAATAAATTCATCCATTCACTTTATTCGATCTGTAGTAATACGACGGATTGTTTCGCAGACATAGTCAAAACTTATAATTCGAGTGAGTCTGATAACTATAAACACATGTCACTTCACTAGAGACAAACGATCAATTTAAATCGAGTTACTTTCAAATAGTACTATCGTTTTCTTCTAGTGAAAAATCTCAATTATGCTGAAATTCAGGGTAAACTTAGTGACATGTTACATTCTTCGAGACCATGTGATACTAACCTTACGTGTTCTTCTAATAATCAAAACGAAAGTTTTGCATGCTCCAATGGTTACTGTCGATTGATTCATGAAAGTATATCGAATGTCGATCGCACATGTGTTCCTCAAAGAGAGAATGACAATCCATCAGGAATGACAATTGGATCAAGTAATTTAAAAGAATCCGATGATGAAATTACATTTACCTATGCATGTGATACACCGATGTGTAATGGAATAGAAACAGACGAGAAAGTGCAACGGATATTGATAGAATACGGATTGATACGAGCATCAACAGACATAGTTACACAGTCTTCAACAGAAATAATCACAATGACAACGAATTTAACGACGACACAACCTGCAAACTCTACTACAACAATAACAACTTCAACAACGACACAGCTGACAACTTCGACTATAGAAGTGACGACAACTTCGATGCAATCGAACGCGGTACAAACAACATTTTGTCAACCAAGGAAAGATTTAAAATGGATGCTTGTGTTTATGATTGCCATTATGTTGAAAATATAATTCATACTTTCATGATGAGGTGTCGCTGAGACGACATAATGCGAATGATGAAAATAATAAAAAGGGAACTTATTCGATCTCTAGAATTTTAGTCTTCTCATTACATATTTTACCTTAGAAGAAAAAAAAACAGTTTAAGAAAACAGAAATGCTTCATTTACCGACATAAGAAGAAAAACATAATATTTCGATGTTTGATCGTCAATCAAATATTTCGATTGTCAAAATCATCCGTTTGTAGACAATTTTTGAAATGTAATGCACTTTTGTTCTTGCTTAGGAATGCCAATAAAATTTAACGTGAAATGTGTAGCCTGGTATTAGTCTATTCCGTTTTTCGGTAACACCAAAAGAAAAGTCCTTAGCAACATTGCTTCTTTGTTAGACTGCATATCAATAATGTCTTATTCTAGTATATGAACTATTTATTTTTGAGATTACTTGAATATAAAGTAAAAGGAGATGAGGTACAAGTGTGTCAACAAATAGATTGATTCTAAATCATAGTTCGGTCATGATTGACAACAACAATTACATATATCGTGTTCACATATAAATCTCGTGATAATCGTGCTGACAATTCTTCTACGTATTCGTTTGAACTTAATTACTGTTGTTTATGTTGATGCATTTAAGTAATGATGACCGATAGAATTATTCCAATAAAGATTGCTCGATAGAATCGATTGTAAGCAAAGAAAAAAGTATTTCGTCATCGGAAAATAACTGAAATTCTTCTGTCTATGAAACGTAAACGAAAGTTTGATATTAATATTTGCTGAGTCGGAATTAAAACTAAATTTAAGAATAAGCGAAACTCATTTGAATGAAGTCTATAGGTTTTATTTCTTGGGATGAAAAAACTCGATGCTTCTATGGAACCATCAAAGTTTGTGTGTGTTTGAGTGTGGGTGTAGATTGATGATGAGAGAAAGAAGAAAAAGAAACAGTCGGGTACGAATAAGTATGTGCATAAATTAAACCTTTTTTTAACTTTAAAAGTTGTTAAGTAAGTAAAACACAAACATTTTATGTCAATGGTAAATAAAAGAATTACAGAAAATTTTGAAATACACCTGGGTTAGTTGACTAACTGAAGTGATTTTGTTTCATTCTAATAGACACTATTGATTATTTTCTTTTCGATGATCATTTTATTCTTATGACAAGAGTGTGTTCGAATTCAGTTCATAGTATTATATCAACGATCATTGTTTTTATTTTGTCTTCACTTGATACAGACTGACTGTAGGGATGCAACTGATGTTATACTCTTTCGATTTCGACTTTTTTTTTCTTTTTTCTTTCAATAATATATTACTACTGTACAATAGCTGCTTTGTACATAATCAAGAAAGCATGTCAGACGTTTGAAAGAATTCAAAAGAAAATATACTTCTGCTCTTTCTTTTATTGCAATGTATTATAAAATATGAGCAGAAGCCTTCATTAACCTATAGAATCTCTAATAAGGGAGAAGAAAATGATGTAAGAAGAATAGCGATAGAAGAAGAAAAAAAAACTCCGTTTTCATTAGGAAATATGCATAATTCTATTTCGTTTCCTTTTGTCAATCAGATTAACATGCCTCGAAAAGATTGCATTCATTCAGAACCATCGCATGACACTTGTACTAGTACCGATAATGATGATAGTGATTCTAGCAATCGAGATCCGGGAAGGAAAGTTATTGAAAAAAATATTCAAAGTCGACTACAACGCATTGCCAATCAAACAAGAGAAGAATTGGATACAGTACTTAAACGTGTTGATGATGTATGTCATTTCATTCATTTTCTTTTCTTTTTTTTTTTTATTGAATTATAATTCACGACTAAATCCTTTAGACATTGAAGAATTATGAATATTCAGTTGAATCATCATTAGTTCAACATGGTATGGCACGTGAGGAG
The DNA here is from genome assembly GCA_900239685.1 of Rotaria macrura. Taxonomy (NCBI): domain Eukaryota; kingdom Metazoa; phylum Rotifera; class Eurotatoria; order Philodinida; family Philodinidae; genus Rotaria; species Rotaria macrura. The sequence goes on from OENT01001547.1 coordinate 14,181, forward strand.
AAATCAAATATTGAACATGTGGCTGATATAAAAGAATTAGAAAATTTATTAAATGACAACTTAGCTAAACAACGAGTAAATTTGATGACTAGATTCTTTTTTTTTTCCGTTGTGAGCTTATATTTATAATTAGTATAAACAACGTGTCATGATTTTCATCGTTGGACAAACAGAGCAAGCAAATGAAAAATCAAGACTTCTTCAACAGATTGGTCAAGTGATTAATCGTTTTGAGTCACAACATATCTAGGATAATGTTTTGTTTTAGTTTTTTCATGAACAAAGACAAAATTTCAGTGGAAGAGAATTTCATAGTTATGACGACATGAATGAAAATTCGAATGATTTAAATAAATCGTTCGATGTGAAAGATTGTTATATTCATGTTAAAGAATTAGGTACACGATTAAATCAACTAAACGAAGAAATTATTGAATATTTAATTCAAAATGTTGGAGTTAAACAACAAACAAAGTAGATTTAAACGTACAGCCATCGATTTTCTCTTTTCTATTCTCGAATATTTTCAAGAGGCAAAAAGAAATTAGCTCAAATATCAAAAGAAACCAAAGAACATTTAGTTCAGCTTCAATTAAAATTAGACACCGCCAATACAGGTATTTTTGTATTAGTATGGAAGAATAATACCTTTAAATGAATCTATGTCTAGAAATCATAACTCGTGATGATAGAATTCAATCATTGGAATCAGAAATCGAGATCATAAGTAATGAAATGAAAACAAATCAAGACAATCAAGTCAGAAATAATCGAATATTTTTATTTAAAAATATTCAACTTTTCCCTAGAAAATATTGCATGATCAATTGAATCAATACGAAATAGAAATTCAAACTTATAAAGATCATATCGATGAACTAACAAATACTATTGAAGAATATCAAAATGAAAAAGATAGTGCAACACAAATCAAACCAATTCCTGATCAGTTGGATGTAAATGTGAGTGTTGAAAATTACCCAATGATCTTCTTTTTCTTGTTACAGTTAACATGCTAGAATGTCGAATCATGACTCGATAATGCATTCAATAGAAACCACTCGGCTTATTTTTGCCAAATAAAAAAGACGCCTACGGAAAAGAAGTATGTAGATAGAAAAAACCTTTAAGGAATTTCTATCTCACCATACGATGATAATTTTTTGGATTGTTTATCATGGTGTTACCCATCCCGGACGGGTCCCATAACTTGTTCCATGCTAACTCTGGTACCATATAATTGTGTCCTTATTCGTCCCATTCTACTTACGGCCACGATTAGTTTATCTATGAATATAGGTCTTAGTAGCATGATGGTGGATGACATCTAACTGAAATATTTGATTATGTGGTGAATTCGTTGAACCTATTTGTGCACACGTGTCACAATATAGCTATACTGGGTATCGAGATTTCAATATCATAATACCTATACAAGTCATTCAGGTGCATTTTCCCGTAGGGTAACGACTTTGATAACCTAAGATAGAACTAAATGTTAAAAGTTGAGGAGTTTGAGTGTTTCTGGGGGCACTAACTTTTGGATAATGACTTCTATACCTTAATACATGGTTGACACGCAGAATATCTACTAACTCATGACTCTAAGGTTACTTTCCCCAAAACAACTCAAATTTCTCAAGTTTTAACATATATTTATATGTTAGGGTGACAAAGTGATTACCTTTACGACAGTACACCAAATCTGTGAGTTGAAGATTGGTCAGCTCCTACAGATAGTGTTTGATTCTATGAAGAAAAGCCGCTATCCTGTATAACAGGATTATGCCATCACTGTTTCTTTCCTACAGATGTACTCAGTTTTTTTTCTTATTGCATGACACTTGATATAGAATACATTAAAAAGGATGCTATTTTATATGTCTACATTGATAAACTAATTAGAGCCGTATGTAGAGTCGATTTTCTTATATGGGACGAATACAGACACAATTATAAGGGAACAATCCGGGGTAGACCTTTATCATCGTTCACATCGATACGTTTAATTGGTATTATCTGAACAAATAAATATTGATCGCAATAGATTCGTTGAAATACACAATCACACTAACTAAAATCCATTTCGAATTCAAAGAACGACGAGTATTTTTGAAATAATTATCGATATGAAATAGATAGACAAAAAAAGAGTTAAAACTACATTGAATCGTCAATAGGAGATTTTTCTTTCAATTAACCGATTTTATTTGGCTTAGGAGGCTCACTTTTGATTTGTCCAAACTCAAAAAAGCAAATCAATTTTTCACTAGAAGTCGAACGAAAATGTACAGTAAAATATGAATTATTCATTATCAGTTAAAATCATTTCAACACCAAACTTGTATCGATAATGTAACATTAACTAAAAATTTTCATGAACTACTGAAACCATGTCTTCTGGTCTAGCAATTTGGTGATAGAGTCTCAGAAAAATCTTTAGAAAAACCTGCTATTAATCATTCGATACAGTTTTATATCCTCTTCTACACGGCAAAAGTCGCATATCTCTATCTAGTTCTCTATCAATAACTATTCGAAAAATAGTCATCCTTGTTTTAATTTGAAACAGATATTATTATAGTATCAATTATCATCTAAACATTGAGAAACAGTTCGATCTAGAATCCTACAGACCTACTCTTCCAGTAGAGTAGAACTAGCGTATCATTTTGAAAACGGAATGATATTGCGAGGTAAACTTTTTAATATACCGATCTGGTCTGTTCAAACACCTGACGTCTGATAATCTTTAGAATCGAGCAATATTTTCTATTGATTGGGCAGTAATGGGGAATTACCTATTGGATGATTACTTCGAGTGATTCACTAATAAACGACAACAGCTACTCCTTATGTCTTTCTTTTTTTCCTTGTCGATATTGTTTTTAATATTCGTGGTCCATGTGAATCATTCCGCGTAATAGAAGGCTTCTCGCGGAGGAATGATGTATCGCGACGTAATTTTGAAGAACCTTTTTAATTAAAAATTCCTAAAATAAATGAGGCACAACAGAAGATTCTACTGAAAACTTTGTATGCTTTGACACAATAGAAGACCAAGGGTCTTCTTACGTGTAGAGGTGGGGGAGGCGGTAGTACTAGTTTTCTGATTTTCATAATTTAACTTTATCATAACATAAATAAATAATGAAACCATGCACTATATACAGTTATTGCAACCTTTGAATTAGTAGGGTACGGTAAGGTACCGAAATTCTTGCCATTGGAAGACTCTAGTTCCATAATTACCAGTTCATTAGCCCATCCATTCAACTGATCCCACTTACTTAGATATAGAGTCATGTCCATTCATAACTTTAAATTTCGTTTTACATACATTTGATGATATTCAACGTTTCATCGAAAAATTTAAATCATCACTTAAAGTTCATCAACTAAGTTTTGCTACACATCTTTCTACTATTCATGAGAATCAGAAAACTTCCGAAGTAGAATTTAATCGAACGATACTTTAATTTTCTCCACGAAAATTTCGTATCGTCATGAAATTATAATCTCAAGGATACCAAACATGATTGTCTAGTTGTAAGTATCCTGTGGCTAGAGTATTCTTTATTGTTCTGAGTCAAAACATTGAAAAGATTTTGATGATTTCAAAAAAAGTAACTCCTCTTGTCGTTTATTATAAATTCGTAGCGAAACACAATTATATGATGTATGGGAAATTTAGCACTAATGACTAATGCAAATTATAAAAACAATAAACGAAGAATGATAGACAATTCGTAGGATTCTCAATAAATATATGTGGGCGTATTAAGACAGAGAGAGAAAAAGAACAACTTTCTTCATAATGTAATCGATTCTTCGAAAATAATTTTCGTTTGTCTTAACGAAACTGTATACATTAGAGACTATCGATTTCTTTGGAACATTTTCAGTTTATTTAAGATTTCATTCAATAGTAAAACAAGTTTTGTTTTTTGTTTAATTAAGAGTACTGTTAGTACAAGTGTAGAAGCAATTGAAGAGAATAACAATAAACTAACAACAATAAGTATTTCAAGTCGAACAGATAGTGAACAAGTTCAATCAACAATATTAGCTGTAAGAACAGATAATCTCCTTTTTTTAAATTAATTAAATTCTTTTGTTCTCCTTCTGATATATCATCATATCTTCAATTTAGGATAAAGAAATACACACACTTGACGATTCAAATAAAACTATTCACAATAGTGAAGAAATATTCTTCGACAATGTAGAAAACATTTCAGATCTGAATTTATTATTTAAATCACCCAATGAAATAGATTTGAATAATATAACAAGTGAAAATTTGTCAACAGCATTCACCAATCTACGAAACCTCGTATGTTACTGTGTGTGAATGGCCAAAATCAATTAATTCTTTCTCTCTCTCTCTCTCTCGTTATATTTATATATATATATATGTGTATATGTATTTAGGCTATCAGTCGCACAGGAGAGTTATTGAAAGAACTCGAAATAAAAGAATCGATGCATAAGGTACGAATACAAAATTTAAAACAAGAATTCGAAAAATATAAAATTGCCTGCGAAAAAGTAAGAAAATGATTTTGTTTTGCAAATAAATTTATTTACTCGATAATCGGCTCAAGGAAAAAACATCTCTGATCGAAAAAGCACATAATGCTTATCAATTACAAATGAAAGCACAACAAGCATCTGAAACAGCATTGACTCAATTAAAAACACAAGCACGAAGTAGAGAGGAAAAAACGTTGAAGCATTTGCAAATAGAAGCACAAAAATCATCACAAGAACCATTCGATCAGTTAAAAATAGTGAATAGTGAACCTTTGGTATGTGTGTTTTAATTTAATTTTCAAAGAAAAATTTATATTTTTGATAGAAAACAAAAATATCTCATCGATTATATGAGCATTCAAATTGAGAAAAGTTGTTCTGACTTGCAGCTAGAGATTCTACTGTAAAAAAATAAAACTCCTTCGTACAATACTTTTATAGCTCAAATATGGAACTTGTACATCTTCTTTGTCATTATTTACTAAAACAGTACATGTGATGCATAAAAATTTTTAGCTGACCATAGATGGTTTCCGAAAAACAATCAATCGTCAAGGAAACCATTTCTTTGACATACAACACGTTCTACCATTTATTTGTCATTCATACGTTATTTGTTTTCATTTTGTTTATTCTCTTCTTCTTATTTTATACTTATGTCAAGAAGAAATTCGAATACAATGTAACATTATGGAGTTCTTCCGAAATGTGAAAGTTGGTCAGTTCCAGATTTTTCTATTCATCATATGATAATTACGAAAGATTAGTGAACTACTTGCCTTTTATCCTTGATGACTACTATAATTATAAGAGACTCAATTATATTTGTGACCATTGAATTTCTAGGAGAGTATCTCTCGATTCCAATAGAATTTGTTTCTATTATTCAGGTTCAAAACAAGAACAAGATTGTTGAAATTTTTAAACTTATATTTGAAAAACAAAGAACAACACAATCGTATTATCTATAAAGAAAACTGCAGTTCGTACGGCTAACTTTGTGAAATTCATCATGAATCAGTTAACATTATTGATTATTTATGTTTTTGTGATAAAGATCCCTACATTTTACAAAATTTCTTTCTAGTAACGTGTATTATTATACGTGACCTTCAATAAAATCAGAAATCGAACATAATCTGTCTTAAAAAAAAAATAATTCTTCAAAATCCTTACAAACTTCCAATTTCATATCAAAACTAGTATTACCTGATAATGTGTAAAACATTAACTAGTACATACTAGGATAAATATGATTTTTTTAAAATTCAATTTTCTTGGCATAGATCGACATGAAATCATGTGTTAAAAGAATTCAATTTTGTAACATATATTGAGTATTGTCATCGATTTCGTTCTTCTGTTGTACTTTTTTCATACAAATTAATTCAACATGAACAACAAACTCAATAATTGAAAACGCACTGTCTTTGTTTTGACTTTGATTTTCTATTAAATCTATTCACTAATAGATGCCTGTTTTATTAGATTAGTTGTCGTAACGATCCTCTATTCTTTGGCTTACTGTGTAGTATCAATAGTCGCAATTTGTCAACTTTATTTGTTATCGTTTTCCAAATTATGATAATTTCAGTGATTTCTCAAATTCGAATTAGAACTTTGCAGCATAAAGAACTCGTAATACGTATTTCACTTTGAATTGTAATCTATGGATAAATTTCGTTTACTTGAGAATGATTTGAAAACATTTTCTCGAAAACACTATCCAACTATTAAATACCTCAAACTATGAGTCGTTTAGTCATGTTGAAATATTTTGTCGAGATATATTGATTCAAATCTAACCTAGAGACAAAAATATAAGTCTGTGGTATTGCAGCATCTTTGAGGAACCATCGATGACTTAAGTCAAAGTCAAGAATATTTTGAAGAGGATTAATAATTATTAGCAATTATATTTATTGCACATTTAAATTCTATTTTTCCAAAATGCAATACGAATACCCGAAATTTCATTCTATGCATTGTTCACATATAAAACAGTTCATTCGTACTAGTCATTTGAATCATAGATGATCTACGATTTTCATTCAATAATATAGAACAGTTGAATTTATCTTTATTTTAAAGAATAAATTTCAGTGCATACCTACTCGAATGCAGCAGAGACGTGCAGCAAAGCGTTTTGTGTTTTGTTCTCAAATATTCAAACATTGTTTGATTATTTTCAGGAGCAACAAGATATTCTTGAAAACATAGCAGTACCACTGGAACAAACTAATCCTATTGAAGAAATATCAAACGATCGTTTATCGTCTCGTTCCAAGGTAATAATCGTGCTTAATCTGCTTTATTTTTCAATACTAATATGCAAAGAGAAAAAAAAACAGTTGATTTATTCGATATATTTTTTATTTAATTCCAGAATCAAGATGAAGATAGTGAGCTGAAAGAAAATACTCCACAAATTTCATTAATCGAAGGCGAAAAACACAAAATGGACTACATCAAACAACAATATGATCATGGTACTTTACCGTCAACAATCATGGAAGAAGAACTAGAATCACAATCATCAGAAAATCTTACTGGTAAATTAAGTTACGAATATTCAATACGGTTTGAACATGATAAAAAGAAATAATCATGCGAGGGTTTTTCTTTCTAGATCAAAGCGATGGTACAGAAGATCAATTAGGTAAATTTAATGAAAGTCACAGGAGAAAAAAATGAACTTGTATTTAAGATATCACAATCATGAGTAAACAAGATCAACAACAACAAACATCACCCATCAACTCCCGACATTCATCAGCACATATAGAGAAGTATATGCATACAATATTGAGATAATGCTCAATTCATGTGTTTTATTTTAGATCGACAGCAGAAATAATTCAAATCGACCCATTCCAAGTTCAATTTTTTCATTTATACAATGTCATATATCAGTTTCGTCATTCAATAATAAAACTACTTGAACAAAAGAAATTAACAGCACTTGCTAATCGTCTTCAAATGATAAAACAATTATCATTTGATAATCGTGACACGAATGTCACGATTGATTTCGTTAAAAATTCCGAATGCGTTCTAAAAGATACAGCTCAAGTTATACAAACATGTATAACAACATTACTATGCACAATTAATGAATATCAATTAAACGGAAAAGAAATTACAAAAGAGCCCGAACCCATCAAAGAAACTCCTGTAGTCGTTAAAGATCAATCTATGATAATTCAAGAGAAAGAGTTTATGATTGTTGATTTAATATCTAAGTATGAACATGCAACACAACTCTTAGAAAAACTGAAGAAAAGCCATGACGAAAAACAAAAGTATAAAATAGTACTTTGAATATTCATTTCTAGTTGGAAGTCTTTTAAGTCATAGTGAACATATGCTTATTGAACAACAAAAATCAATTAAGAACCTTCGACATCAATTGATTCATCTTCAAAAACGTTTGGCAAGAGTGGAAGCTGAAGGAATTAATGAGCCAAGTATTATGTTTACGCGTCTGGATGCCGAACGAAACGTTCAAACACTTAAAGAAGCAGTTGACAAAGGAAAATTACCTCAAACAACATACAGTGTTGGTTGAAGATATTATTCTATGACAGATACAGTGACAAATCCTTTCTCGTTTTTGTTCGTCTAGGAATTGAACGAAGCGATGACAGACTACACTCGTTTACAATCTCGACAATTGAGTAATCTTGTTAAGCGGTATGTTCAATTTCGAAATACTGCAGAAATCGAAAGTAAACGAAGAAGAAAAGTTGTTCATATTTATTCAACGTTTTGATGTTTAGATCGTATCAAAAATAATGTTTATGATGATCAAGCAAAGCATGTCCTAGAAAGAATGGAATCAATATACGAACGAGTTTGTCACACTACGATTATTTTTCATTGATTAAAATTTATTTATTAAATTCTTTTCTTTCATGAATAATAGCGTTCCAGTCAAATAGATAAAAATATATTAAATCTTCGTCAACAACGTGTCGAATTAGCAAGAAATCTAACGGAAAAATTTGATAATATAGAAGATGAATGTAGTATATTTTTAATACGTCCAATTTACTCATATCAAGGACGGTAAATACATGTCGGATAGTTCAGATGTTTTATTTTAAAACTAAAAGTTAAGTCAATTACTTTTTTGAATGCTAATCGATTGAAAACTTTCAATTAGGGCACATTTGAGTAACGATGTAAGATTTAAATTTTGTTCATCGTATTTATTAATTTCATAGAAAAGGCTCAAGTTTCATCCGAATGATCTATCTTCAGATAGATACGTATGGAAACAGGCCGAAGTTTTTATTTTCACAATTTTCTAGTTGAATGATGAAAGATTTGTTTTTCAAACAAAAAAGATAAGGAGATTATTTACTCTTGTCTCTGCCTGTTCATTTCAGAATTACTGAAGAAATTTCATCACAATTATGTAATTAGTAAAATTTTTGTCGATAAGATGAACATATCTATTTATTTTTTCGTAGGAAGAAATCATATAACATCTCAGTAGTAAGTACCATTAGATAACATGAGACTATGACATGTCTCATTATTCGAGATAAATTCAGGAAAGAACATTCATACAGTGGAAATGCAATTAGCTTTAGATCAAGTTTTAAGGAAACCGAAAATTATGGTTCAACTAATTAAAAACTATGAGATAATGTCGATCAGTGCGATGTTGTAGTTGCCAACATTTGACCACTACTTTTATCGTGTATTGATCGATTTTTTGAATTGAAAATGAAGAATCAGGAAAAAAATGTGTTCCTTTTCTTTCTGTTTGACATTTTATTCTTTCAAAAATCAAACATTGACTGACACATTAAAAGAAACATGATAAGGTTTATCGAATCAATCAAGTGTTCTATAATTAAGAGCTGCTACTCAATCTTACATGAAATATGAAAAACGCCTACGAGAATCATTGCTGAAGGAAAATGCATCAGAAAAAAAACACCATCCTAGTCGACAATCCTTGAAAACACAATCTGCAAGTAGTAAAAAGAGTGGACATCAAAAAATGCAGACACAACTTTTAAAAACTAACTCACCAGAGGATGACGAACGACATTTTCATGTAAGTAGATGACGTTTATGAAATATTTATTTATTTGTCTGTACTTTTTGACAATAATAGATTGATAAGAGTTTTGTTCTACCTCAACCACTAAAGAATGGTCAACACATCGATTCGACTTCTAATATTATTGATTTTGATCAGAAACCTTTACAATTAAGTGAACTAACTCGATTACAAGAATTCGATATTCAACGAACATTAATGCCAATGTCTCACACTAGTACACCACTGTTGTCTGCTTTTACTAATAATAGTATCGATCCATGTGTACCATCATTAAATTTACGTTCCTACGTTGCTCTATCAAGACCTGGTATAGGTAGTATGCGAATGAAAAAACCAAGTGAAGCTCTGACGCGTATTTCAAGAGAAGGTCCTTCTAGTTTATTAGGTATGCTTACCATTTTATTTCATTATTTTGCCTATTACACAACTTATTAAAAACAAATAATTAGGAAGAAGTCGGGAACGAAATCCGTCTACACCATATAATTCAACTGCTGGCGGTATCCGACAAACAATATCATCCTTACCACCAATAAAACGATCGTTGACTAACACTATCGCACCTATGATCAACGACAGTGAGAAATGAAGTCTAAAACATGTTTTCTCTTTTTCATGAAGTGCTTGTTTTTTATTTTAGAACAACAAAACGGATTCATTTCATCGTATACTACAAGTGAAGTTCCGACGAATAATTAAATACTGGCGATATGATTTACATATTGAATTAAACTTTTCTTGAATAAGGTTTTTCTTTTTGAAATTTTCGTTCACAAAAGAATATCAAATGTAATCTTCTGAAAATGTTATCAATCGTTGTCATCTTTCATCTGGAGAGGACGAACTATAAACGATACAAACAATCAAAAGTACATCCTAGCATTTTCTTTCTTGTGAAAGATGACCGTGTGTCAACTCTTCTGCTAATTGCTAACAGATGATATCGCTCGTGTGATTACATTTGCTTCAAACATGCATATCGACTACTGTGCAATGGTACTACGTCAGTGTTAGCATAAATGTAAGTTTGGATATGGTTATGAGTATTGTTTGTCGATGTGAGTTTTCTGATTGATACGTGTTGATAAATATCGATGTTATAGTTTATTTTGCACGCTGAACTGCCTTGGAATATGTGTTCAAATGCAAGCATATGGTTGGTTAAGCGCTTTTTGCCTGATTCCATGAATACCGTTAATGTCAATTTATATTTAAAGTTGTACGTGTCTATTGTCGTTACTTATAATATTCTTCTCATTTGCAAAAGTATGGTCAATCATCAAGAACTAGTTGACATGTAGAAGCTGTCTTTCTTACATTTCTTAGCAATCTAGAATTGTCATTAATATGTGCGAATATTTGGTTAGAACATTTTCATACGGATAGAATCACCAGAAATGACCCTGTCAACATTCTTAGAATGCAAAAATAATAGACAAAAGTCAAGATGATGAGTTCTTGAGGAATCGCTTGATTCTAACAATTTCATGAGAGCAATTTCAATCAACTTAAATATATAGATATTTATTTGAATGAATTCTAGAATCTATTTGATAACGGTAAATGAATAATCGTAAGAGGACAAAGTCGATATAACATATGAAGGGCAATATTGAATTTATCTGAATGTATTCTCTTTAATTTGAACTTGGTTGATTGAATTCCATATAGAAAGTGATAGAAGCTACAATGTTTCTGATCGAATATGATTTTTTTGCGTTATCTACGTTAATGGACACAAATTGATTTTAACGGCAATCAATCGTAAATTTCAATACGCATCAGTTATTAGTTTTGGTTGCGCCCATCAACAATTGTTCTTTTGTGATATCTGCTGTAGTTTTCATGAAGATAGTTCATGCTTTTACCGACTGTGAACACTTGATCACTAATGTTTACTATTATAGAATAACATCTATTGATAAAATAATCATAATAAACACTGAAATCAGATCAACATTGTATAATATATGCTCGTGCGTCAACACGTCAAGAAACACTATCAATTATAATGGAAATATTTTACACTACAGTAGTATATCATATAAAATATATACCCTCAACCATTTTCTTCTTGGATTCATGAGATTGCAGCAATTTAATTGCAGTAAAACAAGATTTTTAACATGTGTTTCATGAATTTTCTCTTTTATGCCTAGTACAGTGAGATACTGATGAATGTCAATTTTATCGCTCGATTTTCATGCAACGGAACAAAAATTTTATTTTTGACAAAGAATCAATTTTTTTCTGAGATAGATGACTGTAAAAAATTTTCCTTTGCATTCATCATTGTGGAAAACGAACGCTTTCAAAATATGAAACTGAAAAAGTTTAAGAATATATTTATGAAATCATTGGCAAATTAAATACTCAGATAAAATAGAAGCTTTTGTGTGATCATCGATTCATAGTATCAAGAATTCAGCTATTTACTTTAAAGATCTAATATTAATTTAGCAAACACTTATTCTTTTTTTTTACTTTTGAGAAGTACTAGTCAATACAGATGATACAAAAAAAAATCATCGACAGTTCGACACTGTTCGCTTAGGTAAGTGGATACTGATTTAAAATCATTCGATTTCGTACGACATTAGAAAGAAGCTGTTGTGCTTGATAATAACCGAATTGATTACAGCTTACATCCAGCGTATCTAGTGTCTATTTTCAAACGAAAATGTAACATGAAATTTTAAGACAATTAATTATTTACATGGTTTTGCTGGAGTACATTCACAAAATGTTGAATTCCTTCGTCATCAATTTGATTGACACTGACATCTAGTATTGTGAGTGTCTGATGTAAACTTATACTATCCAGAAGTCCGTATAACAATGGCATGGTTACTTGATTATGTTCCAAAGCTTTAGTCAGATGTTTTGCGCCTTGAAGACCTATTTGATTATTACTTAGATACAACGTACTGAGTGTCTGCTTCGAACAACGATTACTGAGTGAGAGAATGTAGAGATGAAATTATTACATAGTTTTGTTGGAGTCCATCAGTTATATAACGGATTCCTTCGTCACCGATTTGATTATCACTAAGATCTATTATGACCAATGCCTATTTTTTAACTAGGAGTTGAGTAAAAAACTGATGAAGGTAGAAATATTACTTGATTTCGTTCGAAAACTTTACCAAGATTTTGTGCTCCAACGATACCTATTCGATTAGCTCTAAGAACCAATGTGGTGAGTGTCTGTTGCCAATATAAGAGAAGGGACATAAAGATTAGCTAATGATATTACTTGATTTTGTACAAGAGCATCGGTAAGATTCAATATGGCTTGAAGTTCTATTTGATTGTGGTGAAGATTGAGTGTGATAAGTGTCTGTCTTAAGAATCTATTCACGAAAGAATGGTACGAATAACTATTGTACTCGATTTTGTTCAAGAGTACTAGCAAGATATTGTATTCCTTGATCACATATTTGATTATGACCAAGATCCAATACGGTGAGTGCCTGTCTTAGATATAAGGAGTAAAAGGATAGCATATATTTATTTAAATAGAACTTGATTCTGTTGAAGAGCATTCGCTAGATGTTGAACACCTGAATCGCCAATGATATTGTTGCAAAGATTTAGCGTCGAGATTGTCTATCACGAATACGCAGTGAATGAGAGCATGTGAAGATACTAATATTACTTGATTGTGACGAAGAGCATCAGCAATATACTGTGCACCTTTAGGACCTATTTCATTGCAACGGAGATTCAGCGAGACCAATGTCTAATTCGAATCGAGAAAGTTAAGAAGATAGCATAAAAATGTTAATAGTACTTGATTTTGATGCAGAGCATTAGCTAAATATTGTACTCCTTGGTCACCTATTTGATTGTGGAAAAGATTCAGTGTAGTTAAAGTCTGTGCCAAATAGGTAATGAATTATGTAATGTAAAAGTGGAAATATTACTTTATTGTGTTGAAGCCCGTAAGAAAGATCTCGAGCTCCTTTATAGCTTATACCATTGGCACGAAGATCGAGTGTGTCTAGTGCCTATATCAACTAGAAAACAAGGTTAGAGAAATTTAACTTTGGAATGATACTTGGTTTTGTTGAAGAACTTTGGCAAGATGTTCTGCTCCTTGGTCGTTGATCTGATTTCGAAAAAGATATAACTTCGTGAGGGTCTATTTCAAACAGAGACTCATTATACTTATGTAATAATGAAAAAATTACGTGATTTTGTTGGAGAGCGTCCGCAAGATACTGTACTCCTTCATCTGCTATTTGATTACCACTGAGATCTAGTGTCGTCAGTATCTTTTTCAAACAATGAGTGCATGATCGAATTTGAAGAGTATTACTTGATTTTTCTGGAGAGTCTTTGCTAAATACTTTGCTCCTTGATGACTTATCATATTGGCACGGAGATCGAGCGTGGTTAATGTCTGTCGAAAGTAGAGAACAACTGAAAGAATACACTAGTAAAAATATTACTCGATGCTGTCTAAGTCCATCAGCAAGATGTTGAAGTCCTCGATCACCTATTTGATTGTAGCTGAGAACTAGTGTTATGAGTGTCTGTTACAAACACAGAGTAGATGAAACGATATGCATCTGCAAATAGTACTCGATTTTGTTCAAGAGCACGAGCAAGATGTTGTATACCATCATGGCCTATATGATTCACACTTAGATCCAATGTAGTGATTATCTGTTATAAAGACGATGTCAGTAATAAAATGAGTAATACAATGAAATACATACATGGTTTCGTTGAATAGCATTAGAAAGTAGTTGCGCTTCTTTCGAACTAATATTTTTGTTACTGAGATCCATTTTAGTGAGTTCCTACGTATATACAGAATCAAGAAAGTTGGAATTGCTGACTTTGGATTCTATATTGCTATTGTTTATCTTCGAAATTGTTACTGTAGATCTTAGATAAACTTGTTTCCTACATGAACCACTCATAAATGCACAGACATCTCGACGCATAAATATGTGTAACAGTATTCACGCTCACGACGATCGGTGCATAAAAATTTGTTTGACAAGTTCGGAGACTATTGTTTAAGAGTAAGGGTGGTACCTGTTGAATGAGAGAATGATAACTTTTTGCGGAAAAAAGCAGCTTCGCCTGTTGTGCTGCATAAATTTACTCACCTATATAATTGAATACAGTTTCGGTTTTAGAATTGCAATGAACAGTTTAACTTATTCAGATTTCGAAAAAGTAAACATCAAAAGAATTAATATAATAAAACAGACATAACGTTTTTTTCAATCTTCTATACGATGAAGGAATTCTTCAACAAAATCAAGTTCTCAAGAATATGTAACTGAAAATTAAGCAACGATACGAGTTTAAGCGAATAAGAAAAATATGACTTATCACAACGAGTCATATAATCACTGAGTTCATGTTAAATTTGATCTCACAATGGTTTCCACTAAGCTTTTTCTTTGAATGATATTTACTACTCTTTCCTTTCTATGATTCTAATATTAATTCCTGCTATAAAAGATGATATCAAAAGAAAAAGAATATATATAAATATTGGACTTGTATCGTGAAAGTAATATCGTTTGCAGCTGGAACAGACACTTGTGAACTTTGAAAACCATTCGAGAGGCATTTTAAGTCACACACATATCTACATGTATATATATTGAAATATCGATTTATTTTTTGGAAATTGTAATATATTTCTACTCATGTAGCTGAAAATCATAGTCTCAAAAATTTATTGTCAGTTGCTTTGTTCGTCGTTATCTTACATTCATTTTTTCTCATTGCTTGAAGTAACCATATTTGGTTATAAGATGTCGTTTTGTCTGATAAAACTAGATTTATATTCAAAAAAGAGAACACATATCAGAATGAAATGTATTTGGAAAGTTATTGTAATTATATATTGTGTTGCTGGATATATCAGAATAACTTATTCTAAATATCTACACTAATTAATTGGTATTTTTTCGTTTCTTATGTTACACATTATTTAATATGTATTTGTGGTATTGAATTCCTCACAAGTTACTCAAAGCATCGTCCGAGTCGAAGTTATAACTTTAACACGAAATTAAAACTATATGGAAATGAATAGTATTTTCGAACATGATTGAAAACAAACTTTCAAATACATATTTACTCTACCTGGTATCGATGGTAGGTGTTTATGATTGCATTGATTCGTGTGCAAACATTTTGTATTGAGCATAATATTGTAAAATCATCAAGATGATCGAGAATACGATATAAAAGTTCTATTGGTAGCTTCAGAAGACTTAGAAAAGTTTTAGTCGCCATTGTTGAAAGTTGTCGAGATGGCAATCACCTTGAAAAGCGTTTTGTTTGTGTACGGTATCGGTCGCGTGTTTTTTGTTTTCGTTTACGCATGTTACTCTTTACTTGAAGTGTCATAAGTTTCATGAGATTTTGCAATTACCTGGTTCGAGAACAAAATACAACATAACGATCGATTGTGAAAGTAGTCATTCTTGTCTCTGATCATATGCGAGTGGATTGTTAAACGAATGTTGAAATTGAAATGCACTACAATGAGTGATATCTAATTTTAGTGATTTGTCAGAACAAAAGATTGTCATAATAAAACATATTGATTAATCATAGATGTTTACTTATGTTTTTTATTTTTGCGAGAATAACGTTTCGTTTGGATAAAGGGTAATATAATATGTTCATCGTTTCAGTTTTATGTACAGCATATTTTCGCTGAAAAAAATACACGTGTAAAACGCCAATCAACTAATTTTCTTACTTCTACCGTAGGTTCATTATTTTAGTTTGTCAGAATGTAATAATATGCTAAAAATGTTGTATCCCTAATATTTTTTATATTCTAAGAATAGCAGTTGCTATTTAATGAATTTCATTGCAAATGCATTAGTGTATTGTAATTTCAGCATTTATTGGCGTTTCTCGCATTACTCATTGTCGTCACATCACTCACTATTTTTTTCAACTATTTGAAGCTTAAAATCAGCATTTTCGAAGTAATTTGAAATCGTCCCTTTTCTGCTCTAACTTGTGATTGCAAAATTAGATGAGAAAAGAAATTTTTAATTTTTTAGGGATCGAAAGTATTTCTGCTAGGATATCACGAATTTCTTTGTATCGTCGTTTTCTGACGGGCACCCTATTTTTTGTTTTAATTCTTGTCATTAGCTCATTATGTTTCATTTTTTGTCATTCTTTTTTCTTATTATAGGCATTGAAATAAACAGTGAAGAAGCTTGTGGTGTATTACGGCAATATAATGCTGGTTCTTAAGATCTTTAAGGATGATTCTCTGTAATGGTGGATTTCTTTAATGGAATGGAGATTGTAGGTGTGGGAACATAACCGGCACTGATGTGACCTTGTTGTTGGGTATGAGCTTGTCTGTTTTTCTTTCTAACTTCCCTCACCTTTTTTTTCTTACTATTTTTGCGCCTAAATTACCAGTTAAATAATACCCAGGTCGATCAAAACGGACTACTGTAAACAGCAGTAACAGTATCGTAAACGGTCGTTTTTACATCGTATTCCACGGTTAAACGACCGTTTTAAGCCGTACACGGACACTGTATATACGCCATAAAACCCTCGTAAAGACAGCGTAATACTATCGCATTCTATAGAGCATACGGCCGTATTAATGATCATGTTAAAACGGGATAATAAGAATCCGTAACGGGCCGTATTTTCATTGTACAGGACCGTTTACGGATCGTTCTGTTCGACCTGGGCAAGGCTAACTGTCTTCGTCTTCTTCATCTACACACTTCATTTTATATGTGCCTCGTTATTGAGATATACCTGTACTCATTCTTCGAATGCTTTCCACTCGTCATTCGTGCGTATCTACTTCTATTTCACTAGTCTCTTATCTCTTAACTCTTTCTAGTTTCTTGCTTGTCTAGTTCTTCTTCTCATTTATTTTCTGTAGAAATTGAATATATTATTGGATCTCTGCCCATATGTAATGCTACTTGATCTCATTGATATCGCTTACCACAATTAACTATTGTGGCACTTGGAACTTTCAACAGTTGTGCCTTTGATCCTTGCAGCGGCGCCGCAAATGGTATATCCTTAGATGAAGTGTCGCAATAATGGTAGCAGAACATAAAAAATCTCGCTCTTAAATTTCTATTCATTGTTTTCTGCGAAAACATGTATGAGTTCCACAAAACAATTTCTGAACATTTCAAGTCAGTGTAAAGTATTGTCTTTTTTCTGAGCTACTCAGTGAAAACTAAAGATTAGGTTTTCATGAGTGCTTTTTATTATTTGTTATTTTGCCGTTGTTTCATTGTGAAAAATAAGAAAAATTCCCTATCCTCATATAATTAATAAAGACTATAACTAAAACATAAAGTAGCATGCCTGATCAAACATGACAGCTTTTCATGATAATGACAGCGTTTTATTGCTACGTTCTCTGGAAATGTAATAAGTCCGACATAAATACCTAACTTTAAAGGAACCCAAGGGGGAAAGTGCAGGTTTGAAACCCCCAGCATCACAGCATCAGTTCAGCATCATCTCAGCATCATGGCATCATCTCAGAATCTTCGGCATCATTTCAGCATCGTGATCTTCTTTCACTATGAGCATCACAGCATCATATCAGCATCTATTCTGCATCTTCAGTTTTTTCTTAACAATTCAGTGTAGAATTTGATGCTTATGTATTGCCAAGGTAATATCAACACGTACTGACTAAATTCTACACTGAATTGTTAAGAAAAAACTGAAGATGCAGAAGAGATGCTGATATGATGCTGTGATGCTCATAGTGAAAGAAGATCACGATGCTGAAATGATGCCGAAGATGCTGAGATGATGCCGAAGATGCTGAGATGATGCTGTGATGCTGGGGGTTTCAAACCTGCACTTTCCCCCTTGAAGGAACCACATGATTTTTCTTAAGAAGCTAAATCTTTTCACAAGGACACACAGTTTAGAAGACTCGTTGGTGCTTATCCTGTTTTGCCCTGAGCACAGAATAGGGTGCAAGACAGGACAGCACAAGCAAATCTGTTCTTTGATCGCCTCTGTTTTCCATGCATCAACATTTTTGTTATAATGTGCTTATAGTTCTACCAATGGCAAAAAAGAAGCAGATGCACACCCTCTCGTTTGCACATAACTCGTTTTTGTTAAGTATTGCCAAGAGCCGATTGGTACCCACAAACATTCCTCAAATGAAGAATTCGACTTATTCATCGGTTGACTCGATAAAATTGTAACTGATTTACCTAATAGTACCACTTCTTCTACTGCGAAATTTTCTGTTTCTTCTGATTATAAACTCTTCACCTGTTTTTCTGTCATATCTGGATATAACATTAATTGTCCTAATTTAACTCTTCGTCTTATCCTACGTTTTTTAGCTTGTTCATAAGGTATTCGATAGGGTAAAGTACGTTCTTATGTTGCAGCTATTCGTTTTAGGATCGAGTTTTCGAATTCTTTTCTTTTTACACATGAATGGTTAAATAAAGTACCACAATCTGAGATGATTCTTTTTTCCCGTAAATTCTATAGTTATTGATGTTACTATCTGGAGTGCTTACATAATACGGATAGGAGATCAAGTGTAAGTGATTATAATTGTCATAGCTGGATTTATCCTTAGCATTGTAGTCCCAAATCGATTCCGTTGGGTTTCATGTGATACCAGACAAGGGGTGATAAATTATTTTCTCTTGTATAAAATCCAACCATTTAATCAACTACGTCTGATACCCCTTAATTAAGTTTTTAACTCGTAGTCTTAATAGTGCCCTGATGAGTCCTTGTTGGTTATTTTAAGTGTTTCCGAATAAAATATATCCGCCAAAACGCTTGAGCGTCCTAAGTCTGTTTGATAGATATTTTTCAATCTTTTGTTTATATATCTTTTCCGTATATTTCCATCGGATTTTCTTTTGTTAATATGAATAAGTCGGCGACCGAAACAAACGGGCCCCTATGTACTATTCTAGTAGCAACTCTTAATTTCCTATTTAGTAAATCTTTGTATGCTTTCGGAAGAAATGGATAGAAGGAGAAGATCCGCGCAAAATGTGGGAAGACATAAGCAGAGAAACATTGTCTTAAGACATTGGCTGAGATCTTTCTACCTTTATTCAACCACTTCAGTTTGACTAATGCTTTTCTACTTATTCTACACAAAGACCGATTGTAGATTTCAATGGCATCTTGCTCGTCCACATGAAGCCTAAAAATTTGAATGAATCGACTATTTCTAAGTGGTGTTCCTGCATGTAGATCTTTATTTCGGGTAGTTTAAGTTTCTTCAAGAAAATTTCACCTACTGTTTTCTGCGTATGTTGATTGGTTGTTTCCACTTCTTTACTTATGCCGCTATTCTATTGCATACTTTTGTGCCTTCTGTTTCAGGATAGCTTAATATATGCACTAGAGACTTTGCAATTGGTGCTTTTATAAGTATGTTGAGTTCGTCCACAAACATGTGACCTGAATGAGCACCTACATATTTTAGTAACCCCCCCCCCCAAAAAAAAATAAAACGCCATGTCCTTCTATTATGGGAATTCACATCGTTCGTCCTGAGATAGTCTTCTAATGAGGATGACCTTCCCAGGTGGATCATTCTGACCATGGAGACGGCGTCTTTCAATGTTTTAAACGACTATAAACCGGCGTATTACGGCATTAATTTCCATCGATTTTCGCCGTAATCAGTCTTACCATTTTACAGCCCCTTGTTTTCGCTAGATAGCGGCTACCATTCACACTATTTGCCTCACTTTTCTGGTATGACGGATTTAGATGACGTTTGAGTCAGTTTACGACGTTTTACCGCCATTTTATATCGTTTAACGGCGCTTACGGTGCCGCCGTTCTTGACCAGGGTTGTAATGCAATTTTAAACTTGAAACGTGCTATATTGTTCGGTAATTACTGATTTGGTGATTCGAGTTCTATTGCTAAAAATTCAAATATGCTGAGGTTTGTGAAGCGGTTGATAACTGTGATTGATTTGCAATTGAATATTTTCACGTTTACTTTATGTGAACTCCTGTTTTATTTAATCTCTTGATCAGAGTACATAATTTTCATAAATCCGAAAAGACTTGAAAATCAAACATAAAACATGCGTTTGATAGGGTTACAGAAATTCAGTTAGTTTCCATTTTTTAAGAAATCTTTGTTCTACTCTGCATCGGCTCTCATTTCGATAGGATCAGTAGAATTCAAATTTAAATAATCATTTAAGCGACCAAGTAAATTTGAGCGACCTTCAATTTCAGAAATCATTATCGACGGGTGCCAAACTTCTGAGCATCAGGACTATTTTTCATCATTAATGAGATTCTGTCGCTATAGGGGTTAATCGTTCTTTTTTCAGAAGACATCTCTATTTCGCTTGCGAATACGAGCTACATACAGGGACGGATCAAGATGGGGGATGAGGATCAGTACCGCGGGGGAAAAGATCCAAATGTTTGATGGGAGTACGGACTGATTATTTTTCATAGGTTCAAAGTTACTCTATGCTTGAATATCTAATAGTAACTTGTGCCGTAGTCAAAGCATAGAATCGTGTGTTTTTGACTACTAATTATTACATTCTTTTTCTTCTGCTTTCTTTTTTTTGTCGTCTTATCTATTTTTCTTTGCCTATATGAAGTCTATCGCCTGTCAAACCTTCAAACAACACAGATTTTTAAATCTAACCAGAAAGTATCCGATCACATCGAAAAACATCAATTAACTTTTCAAATAAGCGAAACAAACATAATTTAGGCTTGAAAACTTTCATAATATGAATATATTTGTTTCGATATTCAGGGAAACTAAAATACAATGCAGCAGAGAAAAGACTTGATCCTGAAAGTTTCAAAACATTAGCGAAATTTCAAAAACTTTCTATCAGTTTCTGAGCCATGCATAGAAAAGCATAGCATTTTTAATTTGGTTTCCAAATATACAACTTTGAAGTGGCCTTCTAATTGGGCTGATCTTCTAATATCCGGTGGCTTTCTATTTTGGGAAGGGGTTGAGATCTATTGATGACAATTGTGGACTGAAAAAAAGTAAGTGGTATTGACGATACTATGCTGTTGACAGGATACAATTGTTCATGAAATCAAAAATATGCTATATCTTAACTGTTTCTGTTTAGAAGAAAAATGACTTGAGTTATCTCTCAAGTCTGCATCTTTCGTGCACTACCTTTAGAGATTTTTTGCCAACAAAACTTTATTGAAATCATTCAAATTCAAATAATATGTTGTGTAGATTACGTAGTCATGAGATATAATTCAGAATGAATATGAAATTTCGTCAACAATACGAAAGCATGCTTTCTTTAACTTTCGTATCCTACTTTCCCATTCAGGTTAACTTTCTTCGCTAATTTAATCTCTTGAAAAGGTTCTCACCACCGGTTCTCGTGAGTGAAGGGATAGAAAACTGTAGATAAGATAAGAACAACGAATAATTCAATGTCATACAGCTTGCTTTTTTCATTCCCCACGCCAAAATTCGAGATATGAATCATCGATACTCTATTTTTATATTCAACGAGTTTTAAAACAAAGAACAGGCATGAAACTTTTCAAAATTTTTATTTTCTTTACAAAAAGATGAAGCATGGTTGCCATTGTACAACAAAAAAACTTAGAGTAAACAAAAACAAATAAACGATTTATTAGTCCACATTTGAGAAATCAGCCACTCAGTTAATAAATTAAAGTTCTCCTGAAAAACTAGTCTTCATCCAGTTCTTCATCATCTATTAAAAGAAAAATTATTATGTCAAGTTAACAGTTGAGATAGCCACTCAAACTATCATCAAACATGGACGCACCAATATCATCAGGATACATTTGCGATGGCAACAACTGCTGATCGCTAATCGAATCAACAAAATTAGGAAACACTAGATCAAGACAGCAATTCGGACATTTATCATCTAACAGAAAATATAGAATAATAGTTATATTTTTCGTTATAAACATTTGAAATAACACCGCTTACACGATTCGTAGACAAAATTCACACGAGCAATTTCTTCACCACTCTGATCAACAACCAGAGGAATTTCTAATCTTTGACGTCCTACCACTTGTACAGGGCATGGTGGACATTTAAACGCGATTGTTTTCGTATCAACAAAATCGAAATTGATAGAATAGTGTTCCTCGACTGACGAATGATCGAAATAAAGTTGACATACTAAAAAAGATTAAAACATTTTTTTCGAAACAATGAGCAGAAACAAAATAAGAAAACAACCTTTTCTTTTATCAAGTCTTGGAACAACCATTAGAATATCATCCCCACCAATCCATCGACTTTTCTGTGGTACACATCTAACGACATGCTTTTCAACATTAGCAGGTGCTGTATTAATAGCTGTCATTACATGCGAATATACAGACGATACATCGTATATAATAGGTAATAGTCCAGTATGAATCCGCTCAGCAATTGAAAAAATTAATCGAGATTTATCTAATTGATAAACGTCAATCAATTTTCGAACATCATGCATATCATTGACTCGTTGAATATCTTTCTCATCTGTTGAATAGAATGCAACAGTAACTAAAATATTTTTCCTTTTCAAATTTATTTGATTACCTTCATGTAAAATAATGAACTGACCATAATTTCTTAATTCATTTTGAGTTAATTTTCTTCGAACAATTCGAAAACTAAAAGTGAAATGGTACGGAATGACACTATTTAGGCATCATGATTATGTTAAAATTTACCTTTTACGGCCACTACTTAATTCTGCTGCTGATATAGGAAAATACAGTGTATTTCTCGGTGCATCCTTAATGACGTTTGTTTCTGCCGTATCAATCTGATAAGGATGTATGCATATCACAGGGACTTGTTCGCTCCACGCTGTGACTGAGGTGACACGAATATACAAATTTTGACTATTCCATTGTTGTGGTATCTACGTAACAAGCATATAATTACAGATAAAGGAGAAAAAAGTACCTGAAATTGTTTTTACTTCAACAGTGGGATATTCAAAATTATCTGGATTAGCATCAGCACGCATATAACGCTGTGCTTGGGAACGAGAACGATCCATCTCACGAACATACCTTTCACGATATGATGCTCTCGGCTGCGCCAAAAGGCGAAGTGGAAGGATTGCTTGAGCCATATATTCAAACCGATAATGAAGTCTAGACACATTGAAGATGAATTTATATACAGATTCAAACACCTAAATTGTCCCTACAATTGATTTCGATTATTCACCGTTCTATTACCTTACCTGATCTGCGTTTCTCTCCATGAAGGAAGAAACCTGACATTATGTTGTTTTTTTCTCTTTATGACTTGAGTAATACCCATGTGTAGTAGTGGTAATTATTATCCAAGCAGCGTAAATCTAGTGGCAATAAATAAACAAACTAGAAAATCACGAATTATTGCTAATATGAAAAGTCAACACTTTTCTGCAACATTATCTCAAGAAGCGTAGAGTAAATGTCCCTATTATCGGCAGTAAAAAATTTTCTTATCTTGTCTAAGTCCGTGTACAACTATTTTATACACGAGCTGTAATATTTTCATATTTGCATAATCCCTGAAGTCTGCTCTTTCGAATGGTATATAAACGACCTTTTTTCTTCACTGTTTTCACGGAGAAATTAGCGGTCTACGATGATCACCTCGCTTTGTCGATAATAGGAGCACTTTCCCTAATTTCGACAGCAAGCCATTCTT
Organism: Rotaria macrura; assembly: GCA_900239685.1. NCBI lineage: Eukaryota > Metazoa > Rotifera > Eurotatoria > Philodinida > Philodinidae > Rotaria > Rotaria macrura. Next base: position 38,497 of record OENT01001547.1, read on the forward strand.
TGCCCCTAATTTCGACACCAAGCCTTTTTTGTCCCTAATTTTAATGGTTCCTCAAAAAGCTAATATAAGTCCATTCTTAGCTGATAAATCTATTATTTGAAGGTATTTACAAGATCAACCTGATTCTAATCCAACAGGATCAAGAAAATATGGTGTTCGTTTGAAAGTCGTTTTACTGATGACATTTCGCACAGTAATTTTGTTTGAAAATTCAAATAAAAGCAAAATAATGAACTGAAAAAACGCTTAAACAAATGCTAGCACCACGTTCTTCGAGAAAGTGGATCTGATAGAATATAATTAATGACCTTTCTGCTGTACATATGTCATTATACTTCTATGATTATCTCTTTTGTGAAATATAAACTATAGGAAATATTGAAGCATATATCATAGAAAGATTGTCCATTTCTTTTTCCACTTTGTTCGAATTTAAAATTTTCAACACTGTACGAGTTCGTTATCGAATTTGATTCCCCTAATTAACGATTATTTTCACAAACAAATAAAAAATTACCGAAATCTGGTCACTGCATGTCGAACCGCAGCTGGAATACATATGCTTTACTTGCAAGAAATCTATTCATATTGCGAGGGTTTTTCTTGAAATGTGACAATCAGGGGAGAGGCTCGAGAAATTCCACAACGATTCTCGTACTCTCGCACATGGTAACCGCAAATCACAGCCAAATTCTCAACTCCTGTGGAGACAATATAGAGAAAGTGGGACAATTCACCGAAACATGAAACAAAACCTCGATTCTTCAAAAACGAATGATTTACAGTACGAATCAAAGCCCACATTCCAACAGCCCGTAGCAGAAATTAGTTATTTGATATACAACAGGAGTTTTCCGGTTAACACTTTTGATTCCACAAGTAATGCGCTAAGGGTTTTTAAGTAAGGCCTCTGCCGAAATGTCGAAATTAGGGACAAAAAAAGGCTTGGTGTCGAAATTAGGGAGAAAAAATGGCTTGCTGTCGAAATTAGGACATTTTTTTCCATCAATTTTAGACCTCTTCCTTTTAAGTTATCTCACTCTTTATAAACGAATTTGTTTGTCATGAACCTTTAGATTCTGGTAGATCTTGATATGCTCTACAAAATTGCTTAATGGACCTCTGCTCGTTTTCTGATGTAAAGGCGTAAAAAACGTGTTTGTTCTAGAGTCCTGCGGGACAGTCCCGAATCCCGATTGTCCCGTCCCGCGGGACAAACGGGACTGTCCCGATAATTTTTCGGGACGGGACAAACGGGAACGGGACTAATCAAAACAATTCGTGACGGGACAAACGGGATTCGGGACAAATCGAAAAAAACAATATCCCGAATTCTAAAATCCCTATATCTAAACCTGTTAGGTACTAAGCACTTTTATTGTAAAATCAATATTTTAGGAGAAAAAAATCTAGAAGTCATATTGATGTATAATCTACACACTGAAAAGAGCTCGAAAATCCATTCTTTTCATTTTTAATTTTTCTGACGAAAACTTCAAATTTTCAGGAAGAGGGGAGGGCGCTGAAGTAACAGTAAATTATTAATTACAAGTATATCTAAACGTATGTGTTTTTCTGGTCTATCTGAATTGAGCGATATTAATTGGTGAATACCATAGTTGATCGATACAAAAATTAGTCGATACGAAAATTAATTAACGTTAATTGTGCGATACAATAACCTATCGATACGAAAATTAATTGACATGAAAAATACTAGAGTTTAATTGAAAGAGAATAATCTTCTAAAACTTGCGGTTGATAGCTAATATTATAATAATTTAAACAATAAAAAAATTAATTTCAAACAATTATAGAACAATTACAGACATAGAAAAACCACATATTCATCTGATATATGGGTTATTGTTATACACATAGATTACTTTAAATGAACTTTTAAATTTTGAATAAAATCTATCACAATAAGGTCGGTTTTACTAATCCAATAATGATAAGATCAAAATATTCTTGATAAT
>OENT01001548.1:0-40438 GCA_900239685.1 Rotaria macrura
TTGACTACGCGTATGTAACGCTTTTCATTTGATCCTTGAGAAATCGATCTCTTTCTAGCAGATTCTTCCGACAATTGCTGAAATCAGCACAAATACATTGACTATATTAATACAAAAATTTTACAAAACGTTGCGTGAAACATATTACAGACATGACATTCTTTTTTTCGATTAACACACAAAACTATCAAAGCGAGTATATTCTATCACATTAATCATAAACCATGACTTTCGGATGGTCGTTATTTTTTTGTGCAATTAGTTTTTTCTTTCGTTCGACACGTGAAATGAAATGAAATATATAGGTCTTGGTACGAATGTGAAAGAAAAACAAAATCTTGTTGGAAAAGAATAATTTATAGCTGTCATTACAATGACAATGATTATATGGTAGAGGTAGATACGATCTTGTGAAAGGTGTGACGAAAAAACGATTCTCGCATTTGTAAAAGCTACGATTTTGTTTGATGGTAAACACTATTCAAAATTAACCGATGATTTAACTTTGATCAATGATGAATCGGGAAAATTGTTTCTCTGGTATTCTTTCTGTTTTCTTTTATAATGAAGATCGATCGATGCATCTTATTCGACAATATCTAAACTTTCCCATACGCAAAAAGCATGATCGTTGAATAGCATAGTAGTGTCTTTTCTTCAACACATGTGCCTTGCAAAATGATGGAGAAAGACAGCAAGACTATGACTGTAAAATATGATGCGAGAATAAATCTCATGACATTTCATTTCATCCATACTTGTAACTATCCTTAGAAATCGTAACGAACGACGATATTGTTTCCCTTTGCCTTTCACAATTTGAGGTTGATGTACTGAATGTATGAAAAACAATAGTGTATAAATCGACAAAATCAAGATTTAGCTTGTATTTTCAAATTTTTATTTAAAAAACAGCTGATAGAGAACAAGTTTTGCTCAGATTCGTGATTAACAATCAGATAATATCTCCTATTATCCTAAAAATATATATGTCCAATAAATAAAAACGTTAAACATCGATTAGTATCTTCTAGGATAATAAACCATCGGTTGATAAATATTTGGTCGTGAAATCATTGTTCGTTGGCCAAATGAACAATTTGGACAGCTTGAAAATGGTTGCGCATATGATGAATAGTAAGGTGATTGTAAAACCTAAATGATAGAATTAGAATCAACAGTATCTATGCAAAGACAAAATAAAACTCACCATGATTGTAGATAAAAAGTTTGGCTAATAATAATCGAAATGAATCGATGTTTTAGATGCTCTATATAAAAGAATATTGGCATTAGTTAAAGTCAGCTTAAAATGTTCATGAAAAGTCACTTACATATCTTTCAGAGATGAGAAATTGCTTGTGGTCTTCATACAGAAATCATCCGCTTTTTATACCATAGATAATTTCGTAGTAAAGGAAAGTCAAAGTACTGAATTAATGATGAATAATTGTTCTACAGAAAATGAAAACACAAAAACAAGCCACATGCTAAATGCTTGGTTGCCCTTAAAGAACGATATCGATTGCAATTAACATAGATTAGCATGTATGCATAAAAGTAACTGCAATAGTGAATAAGGTCAAAGTTTAAGGACAAAATAGGGCTCTATCTCGGCGATATCAAAATCAGTCGGTACATTTTTTGCTTTGCTTAAAGTTCGATAGGTGACAAGATTATTGTCAATGATTGATGAGATGAGCTCCTTCAAGTAATCATCAACAAAATGTTTTGTCTGACTACGTTAAATCATTTTATATTCGAACGACATTTTTACACGTCAATTTTTCAAGAAGTCTGTAGAAGAAAAATACTCTTGTTTTTCGATTTTATTAACGTATGAAACTTTAGAACAAACGCAACAACGAATTTAATATGAGCTGATCAACATATGACATGGTTTCTAGTCTATTTCTACGTCGAAGAGCATGACAAATTTAGGGAACACATCGTCATCGAAAAATGAACATCAGTATTTGACGTATCGAATGTTCAAATTAGGCACTAGAACACGCCGTAAATCAGCACGTGAAACTGATGGTGATAGTTAGATCGATAAAAGAAAGCTTATTCATTTAACAAATAGTAGAAAATTAAAACGTTAATCTTTTTACTGAGAGCAGAATCACTATCCAAGCATATCAGAAGACATATGACTAAAATATTGTTATTTAATTTTATACGAATAGGAAAGTTTTCCAGTTTAGCCTGCTACTATAGATATCTGAGTGTGAGTATGCCATATCCTAATATAGGCTCGAATTCGATTAGCGCATTCAGATACTCTAATAGCAAGAAACGATCGTTCATGATTGAGAAGACTCTTTCGAAGTTCAAGTATATATGAAGCAGATCGTGTCACAACTAAAAACAAATGGAATGCCTAGATTTGATTCATCAGGATCAGAGTGCAATAATACTCGATTGTTATTTTACCATATTTTTTTCTTCTCTGTGGAGGATGTCAACAAGAATAAATCTAATGATGACTCACTCTAAAATTCATTTTTCAAGGCATTTCAATTTCGAAAATTATTTACAGACCTTGACGCTGTTTTATGCGTAATTCATTCGAGTTTTTCTTTTCTTAAGAGAACAGCGATAGTTTTGAACCAATTTTTGTATTACAATAAGGCGGGTATTTTTCTTGTGGTTGAACTTAACTCCATTTAAGTAGTTCGTGATAGCATTTGCCCACAGGCTAAAATGTTTTGATGTGGAGAGAGATTGATTTGAATTTCAACCGACTGCATTCGTTAGTTTTACAATAGAATTTGTGTGTTATGAATAGAACTGATAGAATATCAAATAAAGGATTTGAAAGGTAGATATTTAATCAATAATGACAATCAGATGAGTAAAGATTTATTTCATTTTAAGAGGAATATAATTTCCATCATACAAAAAACATTGTTTAAAAGTGTCAATCTGTGATCGATTGTTGTTACGAATATCATCGACTCGATGGCCAAGATTGCTAAGCATTTGAAAAACGATTTCACCAGCCCAAAATAGAGCATTCGAACTATTTTTCACTGATCCATCAAGTATATCTGAACTTAATTTAATGTTGAATTCACCTTCAACTAAAAAACATGACCCATGACTAATGCAAACAACAGACGGAGTCGAATTTTGAATTTTCGATTTATTTTTATTCTGTATTGGATACAGGTCGATGATGGGCATCTCTTCATGTTCACTTTTCTGTTTCAGATACATTACTTGATAGGATAGCAATAGAAATTGATTGTAATATAGTGAATGTTCTAGCAAATTAGACGCAGACAACACTCCTTGTGCTAGAAAACAGCCTGATGTACCACAAATTTGATACATATTTTGTAAAATTTTTCGTTTGAACAAACGATCGGCGACAATTTGTAAAGCATCTTGAATAACTATGATTTGGTCTGCTGTAAAACCATGATGAATTTCATAAACAAGTTCAAAGTTTTCTTGCAAACTTCGGGATGAAATTCTTTTTACTGCATTGTAATGCAAGTCTTCTTCGTTTTCTGATAGATTACTATTGTCATAAGGATTTTGGCACTGATCTATTGATGATACATCATCAACGGAAGAGGTTTGAACAGAATTTTCAGTTGAGGTTAATGCAGGAGTCAATAATTCGTATCTAGTAGAATCTAGTCGTGGACAGAACCAACCTAGGAACTGATATATAGAATGATAAGATATTAAAATAACTTCATGGCATTAAATTACTCGCCATAACATGGATCGGCAAACACAATTTTGTGATGATACGTGTCTGGGCATTTGATTTACTGCTAAAGGGAAAGATTTCTTTCGGTTACTTTTATTTCAAAGAAGTAGATGTTATTTTTAGTGACGTATATATGACCAATATGACCAATATGTTGTTTACAATGTAAAATTTGTTTTTCTTCTCTCCTGTACAACTTTATTCATTTCTCATGAGAATTTAAAAAAATGACATTCTCTATTTGCTTATTCATGATAGTGTTATTTTTACAAGACTTTATTTATGGAAAGAATGACGAGATATTGATCGAAATCGACAGCAAGGTATTTTCAATTTGAAGAGACGCTGAAAGTGTTCCGATGCGTTGGAGGGAAATATGAAAATCAAACAGAACCGATTTTTCTGTAGACACATACACCATTCTTTTTCGTCGCGTTAGATTGATGGGATGTACTCTTCAAGAGAACTTGATAAAATCCCCATCAACCAGAGCATGTTTACTTGCCGAAAAGAAATTTTTTATTTTTCAAAAAGCGTCATTCATTGTTAATGTCTATTAGAAGCATGCTAAACGACGGGTACACGTTAACATTTTGCTTCTTCTTGATATTTATAACTTCATTCGGGGAGAACCATTGGTTTCATGAACACGAAAAGACACACTATCAATCGAGTTCAACTGTCGAAAACTGTTCTATGCTTGATGTTAATTAGTATAATATTCAAAATTTTCTTGGCAAATTTTCAAATTCATGGATGATTTCTGCACTACATCATCGAACAGATTTATCAAGTTTTGGATGTAAAAACAAGAGACTTATGTTAATAATCATATAGTCGAATGTCAATCATAGATATTCTGTCGAAAATTTGATTTGTTTCAGAAGATTCTTCAGACTAATAGAACTTGATTTAGTAGCTAGCTAACGAATTGATTTAATCTGAACATTTGTTAAATATTAGATTTCGATCAACATTACATAGAATGACTTGGTTTTATCTCTTGTAATGATAGAGAAACATGATAAGTTTTGCTTTACAAACGAACGTATAATATTCGGATTGTTCTGTCAATGATCTCATTTTCTTTTTACGATTTTGGTCGATTGGAAATTCATCCGAAGTAACTCATCATATCGATTTTACCGTAGTTAGAAGTGTAGGTAAATAATCAATAGTTGACTTTCTGTTTGAGGAATGAATTCTTTCTTCTAGCTTGATTCATGAATTCAGACAGAATTGACCTCAAGCATTACTTTATCGAAAATGAGACTTTTAAATAACAAATGATTTCACTATTCGGGAGCATGAAATAGAAAGTCAACATAAATTCAAACGACTTAATCATCCGGCGAGACTAATGCGAAATGAATTCATCTACAAACTTCGTAAGTGAGGACAATCAAAACAATCGAAAGATCTGTCGTTTGTGAATATGATGATTCGAGTTTTTCACGATTGTGCCATTCAACAATATATTCTAGAAGTCTTCTTGTTACTTTCACATATATCTTTATGATGAATTTTATTTCGAAGATAGATTTCATTGTGATCAGAACCGGTTTTTAATTTTGAGTCAATTGTACTTACGTATGCATCTCAATAATTAATTTCATATTCAATTCATTTGAAAGTTACTTCTTGCATTTATTTCATGAATAGCATCAGAAAATAATATTTCAAAAAATCATAGTTCAATTGTGTAATATACAGAGAGCATCATTTGTCAAAGAAACGAAAAACAGAATAAAACTATGTTATCAATTAACTACTTGAATTTGTAACCTATTCATCATTAGTCATCGTCTTTTGATGTCGTTTCGCGACATACCAATGAAAATTTTATTATATGATCTTTTAAACTTGAATGCCTTGTTTGTTTACTAAAACAAAAATTTATAAATTAGATTGGATTGAAGAGAAAAATAAAACTTACGACGTTAATATTTTTAATAATGCTTCACGATGATGACGTTTAGCGCATGGTGATGGAAAATTTGTATCATTTAAACATTGTTGAACCCAACATATTGTCCAATCGAAGTAGGTTTTTGACAGGGTAAAAAGAACTAATGAAAAATTTTCCACAAGATGATGAGGACTTGCACCACCAATACACTAAATTAAAAGTCGATGATACTCAAGAGTTAAAAAACAAAATTGTAAATAATCGGATATGTGATATCTACTATTGGATTTTAATTCTATTCGTATTACTTGTCAATTTCTAGTGGTTACTTCTTATTATTTACCAGTAATAGGTGAGTGATGGTAAATGAGGATCTGGACACTTCATCACTGATCATTATAGTAAATAGTTGTCTTTCTCCTCTCGACAAGGAGACTTCGATTCTAAGAAAATCATTGAATTTTATTAAAATTTGATTGAAAGTAATTGAGGTCGAGACATCCGAATTTATAGTCAAGGAAAATTCATCTTCAAGATGAAGTTTATGGTACGAAGAGATTCAACATTTTATGTTGAGCAAATGATTGGGGATTTCACTGAATGAAAAAAATACCTGTTGGATTGATCAGTGATGATACTTCTAAACTTGAGCTGCATGTAGACTACTATCCGTTTCAAATTTTAATAACTATATAGATAGGAAATGAAAATATTTTAAGGAATGTTCTTCTTACAAGACATTGAACTGGCAAAAAGTATCCACCATTCATGGGATCGCTCTCAAGGTGTGGTTTCACATGAAAATACAATATCTCGAAGAAGGGTCATGCTAATGTTTCTGAGCGCACTCTTTGTAACAGTGAAACTCGTACCCTTCTATCATGTTACTATCGATAGTTGTCATGGTGAATAACAATGAAAATAAGAATATATGTAACAATCTCATTCATCTCGTTTTCCTTTAACTTTTGATAATTCATTGAAATTCGATCTATAAAATATCATATGACATGAAGCAAGCTCATATATACTAATCATACCTTGAAAATGATTTGAACTAGTTCAAAACCATTCTGTTGCAGAAGATTAGCAGCCTGATGATTAGATTTTGTATATTCAATGAAATTTGACTTTTCAAAAGAAATTAAAAGAATAATTCAAGATATGTTAATTTACTCTTCATAAAACAACATACAGTAAATGTTGATATACTTTTCAATGCTCCTTGTTCATGTAATTGAATACCATGTTTTGCTTCAAACATATACAATTCATAAGTGATTATAAGAGAGATATTGATGAAATTTCTACATACTTAATTCTATGAATAGAAGCAACGCTTCGTTTGGACATGAATGTATAACATTTGGTAATTTTTTAATTACCTAAATTGAAGATATTAGAAACGAATTTTATTGATTACGACTATTTTACTTGACTAAAAAAATTCGAAACATCCTCAACTGTATCTACATGATTCTTCAACCATTCCACGTCTAAAGTGAAATAATACAATACAAACACGGACAGATAAATATACGAACCTCCAATGAATAGACATCGAAACTTGTCAAGTACAATGAGAAAAAGATTGAAAACTGGCTTGTCCATTTCCTTAGCAAATAGAAGAAGTATCTAGAATAAAAACAAAAAATTAGTTTTGTTTTTATTTATAGTTAAATTTACATTTCGAACAAAATTTAAAAATTCTTCATGTAATATATTGGGTCCCATGTTTTGTAAAAGTTGAATAAATAGATTTAATACCAAACCACTTGATTCTCTTAATATTGTCACTATACGTGAGAGAATTTCACAAATTTTCTTCAAACAAAAAATACATCAAGCTCGCATCAATAGACAAATTAAAATAAAATTGTCTATACCTGTGTTACTTGAATATCATCAGCATATTGTTTAAGAATCATTTGCAGAATAGGATCAAGATCACGAAGAACACAACACAACTACATTAGACAGAAAAAAGAATTTCTATCGATTCATTTGTTGAAGAGTTATGTGCGATGGGTCAAGTAAATTATTTTTATTAAATGACACGATTACAAATTTTCTAGCTGTTCATAAATAAAGAGTGACACTATTTTTAGATATTGAAAAATACTGACTTTTCCCACAATAGAAACGTATAGCTCTTCTACAACTGTCGCTTACAAAATTGTTCGATAAGAATTTCTTACCACTTCAGATATATTACTAGGATTTTCAATTGTTTTAATTTGTTGTTCACTATCTTCACCATCATTTTGATCACCATAATAACCAATAGCCGTAATAAGTACAGAGATAAAGTTGAGTGTTGTGCAAATATTTTCCTTTCGTAGTAAAACAACTCGAATGAATTCAAAAATAAGAAAGAATGTCATTTCATTTCTACCTGATGATGGCCAGTTCGAGATAAATATTCAATTAGTCTATTTACTTCAGGTACTAATATAATATTTAAATGATCGATGACTATTTTTGACGGATGTGCAGATAGAATATAACCAATAATTGATAAACAACGAATACGATCATCTGTTTGAACATGAATATTCTCAAGAACATTCTGAAAGAAAGAAAAAATTATTTTATTTCTTAACATATTCATCATTGTTACTTTCATAATTGGAAAAATATCATTAAGATATTTTGACATATACATTCGATTCTCTTTGATTAGTTCTTTTAAAGCGATCGAAGCTGATTGAATTAATTCTTGATTTGATAACGCATTTATACATAGATGTACACAATTCTGTAAGATGTCTGGATGATTACCTAACCAACTGCTATATTGTCCTTGATTTAAAATAAAAATCAAATTATAAACATAGCTTGCTTTTCTTTACAATCGAAATGATATTTTCCAAATACCTAAAACTGTGAGTGTTGTATTGATAATTAAATTATTGACAAAATTTAATTTTGGCAACAGGGAAAAGATGCGAGGTAAAACTTGATTTTCATCAGGTGAAATCCATTCGGCTACAGCACCGACTAATTGAATTATTGATTCTTGACATTGCCATGATTGATTTTGTTCAACAGATGTTAATAAATGGTTCACTAATACTACATGATACATAGAGAAAAGTTATGCATGAAAATCTATTGGCATTAGATTATTTTATCGTGATCGATAATCGCACAAGTATGACAATTTATATGTTGATGAGACTAGACTTCGAATATGTTATGTAAAGTGAATACATTGAAAATCGAGAAACAATGATGTTATTTCATCGTGAATTTCTCGTACGAAAGAATGAAATAGTATATTATTAATAAACACACACTCATCAAAGTCTTGATTTACTTAACAGATATTGAACTAGTTCCAAGATTCAATTCGAAACGAGTATCATACAAATGACTAAATTACACTCTGTGTCAGTTACATTTGGTTTATCGAAAGTAAGTATCGAGATATCTCGTATTACAGAAATGGTGTAAGAGAGATCGTTTTTAAAGTGGGTACATATCTTAAGTACTAGATGAGTTATCTTTTCTATAGATAATGGCATATTCAGCATGAACAATTCTTCAGTTGGATCTGTTATTTATGCAATCATCATACCACTTATTATTCAGAATTCTATGAAATAAATTCTATCGATAGTATAATAGATTTACAAGTAAGTAATTAGTCGGAAGATGAATAATGGAAAATTTTGATAGAAATTATCTGTACTCCTTTTATGGTTCAATACATAGTTTCTAAAGTTTTAAGAATTATTTCATGTACTCAAAAGAAATTTAGTTAAACTTACTTTCCATGGCTCTATTACCAAGAATGTTATGCATACTTCTCTAAAGTGTTAATTGATTAGTTTTATTCAAATTTTATTCATTATTTACCATGGCATCTAGTATATCTGAACGGTAACATCGAAAAGATTCTTTATCTTCATTAGTAAACATGTTTTCATTCGCTGGTAGTTGTCCTTTAGATATCAATACTTCAACCAAATGTTCAAAATAAGGTCGGAAGAATTCAAATAGCATCTCGTGGTTTGTTTTTTCACCAATTGAAGAAACTTCTTCCTAAAAGTAAAGATATATCGTTAGATACCGAACATAAATCATAAAATGTGCTTCATTGCATTCTAAATAAAATTGAATAGAAATATTTTGAAAAACCTGAGATAGGACACGATGTTTTATTAATGTTTCAACAGAAGTCTGTGTTCCTAGTCAGGTCACTTAAAAAAATCAACTTTCAACTTCAAGCTTTGCACGGATAAGTTTAAAGTCGTAACTTGATATTTTCGACGATCTGATTGGGACCACAGCATTCTGGGGAACAGTCCATTAAATCAACTTCACACATGAAGATGTTCTCTGTCAAATTTCAAATGATTAGTAACTTTGATCTAAATACTGGCGAAATTTTACCCAGCACTTCAATCAGTACTACTAAAATGAAAATATAACGATAACTAATGTTTTCATATAATGATATGAACATGAGTATCATCATTAGATCGCAGGTAGAGAGTCCTTACTAAAAGAAATCGAATGAAACATCATCAAAGATTCCTTGGATGAAATCAATCAAGAGTCTCGTAGCTCTTCAACTTAGAATATCACCCTTATACCAATCAAAAGAGAAAGCATAGCATCATATGACTCATTCTATCAAAACCTATTTCAGAAATTAACAGAACAGATTCCATGTTGAAAAGAATAGAAATGACAAATACCTGTAAGACATTCCAAAAACTAAATGTCAATGTAGAGCATGTTTCATCAATTGGATATTGTCCGTTCAGTTCAGTACATTTCTATTTACATAGAAAACTATACAACCTATGTGATAGACAGAAATTTTACCATGACAATACGACAAAAATTATGTGAAAGTATCTGCGATTGTGAACTTGTTGTTGTCGTCGACATTTGAACGATCAGTTGAACGAGATTTTCTCCAAACTGAATTATTAATTTTGTAATAGATTCTGCTTTTTCCTGTTTTTTTTTGGTTAAAATTCGATTAACAAAAAATTCAATAGATAAAAACAAAAGATATCTTTTTACTCTATTGCCTGTCATTAAACATGGATCAAGTATGGTTTCAAGTTGTACAACATATGGTAATAGTCGAGAAAATGTTGATGGATATTTTAATGCATCCGGTAGAGTAAATAGAATGCTGAGACAATCACAAACATCATCGAATAAATTTTCATCGTTCAATGAATGGAATAAATAATCGAAAAGTATCTCAACTTGCAGTATTGATATACCGAATTCAAGCCATTTTGATATACAAGAAAATATGTTACTAAGAATAATTATTTCATTGTACGTTGAAATAATAAATTGTAGATAATTTAGAACTAAACTATAATTATTTTGAGAGAAATTTTAATTATATATTATCGATTACCATGAGGAAATTCTTTTTCAAGTTCAAGTCGGATTAGAGAACGCTTCGATTTAGTTACTGTAATACGTGAAAACTAGAATAAGAAACAATCAATGACAAATAATGAGACATCGTTTTGTAAATTACGAGATCATCGATTTGCTACAAGAAGATTTTTCTTACTTTTTCATTACGAAAATCTTGAGGAATTGTATTTGAATCGAAAAAAAATGATGAAAAGACAGAATTGTTCCAATTACTAATCAAAGAACTGTGTGAACTTAAATCAAACATCGATTCAATCAAGACGTATTTTTCAGATTAATAGAATGTAAGACATCGTATCTCGCTCTTAATACCCGATGCTTCTACTTGATATTTATTGAGTAGATTCAGATAGTCTTACTAGATAAGATAATTTTTGAAATAAAACTTAGCTGTAAACATTTCAGTACTTGAAAATTTTATGAAGTGGTTTGACAGAGAGAAAGATAGTGTAATATTTATATCTACGATATTTAGTTACTAGAAAATCTTTACAATTACAAATAATAGTAACTTACTTCTTCTGGAAGTATTGTCAAAATATTCAATACAATTAGATGACCTTTTTCTGGCTAAAATATAACATAGAAACATATCACATATTCATAGATAATCCAATGAACAAACATGTTGAATTAGAAATTCATTCTGAGATTGTGTAAATAGATTGATAATTGTTGTTATACTATTGTTCCATTTGTCTGGTATCATATTCAAAATTAAATGACCTAGCTATACAAAATAGAATTCAATAGAGGAAAATTTTAAGTTTTGCTTCTCGAATTCTACGAACAGCAATAGTTAATTTTATGATTATTTGCTTTGAATGAATTGAAATATAGAATATTAATCGTTGAATAAGTTGTTGAAATAATTGTTGAATTTGATTATCATCTAATTCTGATCTGTATATTTAAATGCAAGACATGAATCAATAAACAAGCAAGAGAAATAAACTTACAAATGTTTTGAAATTTTATTACAAAGAGCAACAGCACCGAAGAATTGTGTGCTTGCAGATTTATTTATGTCTAATAGTTTCCATGAAAAATCCCATGCCAATGTCGAATACTGTAGATTTTCCAGAATAGAATTCAATTGCTGACGTTGTTCAGATGATAGTTGACATGTTGGAGAATAAAAATTATCGATTATTCGTTCTAATTATGAATAAATACGATTGAAAATATGTAAGAATTTTGAAAACTGACCTATGTCTTCGGCTGAATAATTTCCTATCGTATTTAAATTGTCCATCGTTGACGATGGAGTTATATTTCAAAGTGAAAATTTTGAGTTAATGTAATAGAAGTAAAATAGAAACTCACATATTTTTCTATTCGGAGACAATCCTCATACGTTGATGATCTAACTCAATCATCGATACACACAATGCATGATGTCACTAGTCCACAATGACAGATAATGTTCAGTTCTCATGTTTACAACATACGTATTGATGAAAGTTTGAATAAGATTTAGATCTTAGAAAATAAGTTCTATGTGTTGAATCAATGGAAACCGTAAAATTCTATTTTATATCGAAACCAGATGATCAATATCGCCCGCTTGATTTATGTTATCGAAAGTGAGCATTTTAATGTTACTAGGTAGAATGTTTTAGTAACAAACGATTTACAATGTGAACACTNAACACTGATGATAAGTCTCTATAGAGGTTTTTCCATTTTCAGAGCATGCCGCGCAGACTTCAGTGGCTACAATGGAGCATGTTGTATGTTTTCTAGGAAATATCTGACATGACATAGTGAGATTTGAGTGTGAGGGTATGGTTGTTCCATAACACCGGGCTGACAATCACACTACGCACTATATAGGTATTCTGAACTCAGCACTTTCTCTGGGATCTTTATATGCATGTATCAAAGTCAGATTGTTGATGTAAACTGTGGTTCAATAAATATCCCAAAAAAATCATTCTAATTCTGTCGGTGTTTATTATTAATTGTTAAATGTATTCATCTTATTATCAAAAAACAAAACAACTCACACATTAGTAATTCAGAAGCTATCTCAGAGACGACGGCTATTTTAATTCAAATGGATTCAAAGCTTCCCTCAATCACACTCTACCTGGACTATCCCGCGAAATATCAATCCTGAAAATTGAGAACTTGAAAAAAAAACTGAATCCAATCTTGTCTTTGGTCTTCCCACTAT
Source organism: Rotaria macrura (assembly GCA_900239685.1). NCBI lineage: Eukaryota > Metazoa > Rotifera > Eurotatoria > Philodinida > Philodinidae > Rotaria > Rotaria macrura. Next base: position 13,234 of record OENT01001548.1, read on the forward strand.
CGATTACCCATTGGTCAATTTTTCAAAAAAACTATAATACGCGTCCGCTGTTACTAATAGTGAGGGTGACATGTTATATCAGTACACTGTAGAAAATGCCTTGCGTCTCGCAAGGTGTTTACATGTCTTAAGTCTAGTTGAGACAAACATTAGAAATCAAAAGTGTCTTGTTTTAAGACAGGTTAGTGGCATCGTGATAGCGAACTAGTGTTAATAAATACTTCACTGAATCACAAATGACATGACTGTAGATCAACTATGACAGCTGGAAAATATTAACATTCCATGAAAACTTAACTTCATTTGTAATTGGTACCCAGGTCAAACAGAACGATCCGTAAACGGTCGTATACGGTGAAAACACGGCCCATTACGGCGTCGTATTATCCCGTTTTAACAAGGTCAGTAATACGGCCGTATCCTCTATAGAATACGATAGTATTACGCTGTCTTTACGAGGGTTTTACGGCGTATATACGGTGTCCGTGTACGTCCGTAATACTAACCTTGTTAAAACGCCACAATACGTCTTAAAACGGTCGTTTAACCGTGCTATACGATATAAAAACGACCGTTTACGATACTGTAACGGTGGCCGTTTTGATTGACCTGGGTAATTGCTCTCTGAGAAAACTTCAAGACGTAAAATCATAAAGATACAAGCGTCCTCTTTTCTTTATCATGGAACACTATGAATAATTGGTGTTTACTCTTGGCCAACTGTTTTCATTTATTACGCCTATATTATACTCATTAACTTCTTTTTCTAGAATTCAGTTGACAACTTGAGATGAATCATCGATTGTTTACCCAATTATTAGCATAAACGTGTTTTGATTGGGCAGTTCCTATCGATTATGACTCGGTATGGACACTTTTTGGAAAAAGACTTAACACACAGTTCGAGAAAGAAAATTTTTCCTAATCGACCAGTATAAATCAAAAGTGCTGCGTACTTCATTTTTTTCGAAAAATCATCATAAATATTGAACTTGATATTGTTTCGCTTAACTATGGGTATTTTTTTCTGTTCTGTCAGCTGACTATCATTCTGTAGGACATTCGACAAAGAATAAGTGTTCGTAGTGTTCTTTATTTCAGCAAATAACTTAATCCTTTCGATCAAATGTGGTGATACCCTATTCTGGTTCTTCTTTTTCGACGATATAAGTCAAACAGTGGATCGTTGAGGCGACTAAAACCAGGGGAGATAATCTCAACGTTATTTGATCGTACGTACAGCAACGTTAGCATTCGATTTTTCAAAGTGCGAAGAAACAAATACGATTATCTATAGACGGTTCAATGATAAATAACCGAGAGTAACAAGATTGAATGGGAAAATCCCGAGAAAAAAGAAATTTTGAAAGCACAAAATCTCGAATGGTTAATAGTTGAAAAATAGAAATCTCGAAAATGTCACAAGTAAAATTAAGTGAACTAAGTTGACAAGAGCACAGAGAATATTAGTTAAATATTTATTTTTCGATTTTGTGTATTTTTCCACAAGTTATGATAGATTTAGTAAACATTCTTTTAAATCAAGTTCGTAATTTTCAAATCTTGATAATAATATACGAAGCGGTTCTTCCATAACAGTAGTTTTTTCGGCAAGAAATACAAAGAAAACAACGACGAAATAACTGATGAGAGCCACCAACCACTCAACATTACTTCGTTCTCTAAATTTTCGCGAGTTTTCATTCCATAACTTAGGTCTGCGAGATTTTGCATTCCGGGATATTTTTTTTGGGAGCTTTTTTCGACATTTTCTTTTCGCCATTTTCCCTTTCCGTCAACTTGTACTTCCCAATCTAAAGACGCTATTTTACATTTTTCAAGCATGAAAAGTTCCAAACCAATGTAGTAAAAATTGTTTTTTTTAATGGAGCAATGACACACCATTTCAAAAAGTTTGTTTTAGAACATAACATTAATCAAATCGTCAGACACACGTTCCACATAACAACTATTAAATATTTACTGTTAAGCGATTGGTTCGCTCGTACTGCTGTTTAACATATAATACCTTTTGCTGCCTATCCTCTAAATGACATCGTTCTGGACGTGCGAAAACCTGAAATCTTCTTTTGTAAATCAATCGGAGAAAGTAGGTACTGCAATTAAAGGTACTGCAAACGCTGCTGGAACGAAGTGGAAAAATAGTTCAACAGTCACAAAAGCATGCATCATTGGGGTGCCGGCTGCATTGGTGGCTCCACTGGCCATAATACCGGCGTTAGGTGCGGTAGGATTTACATCAGCAGGTGTAGCAGCCGGTAGTATTGCAGCATCCATGCAAACAGCAGCGACAGCATCTGGAAGTATTTTTGCTCTATGTCAGTCCGCTGGAGCAGTTGGAGCAGTGGCTACATCAACTTCCGTGTGTGTTGGGCTCACAGCTGGTGCCACTGCAGGCGGTGTAACAGCTGCGGTTTGCAAGAAAAAACGTCCTACTCAAACAAATGACGGTATAGGACCGGATGAAGCTGATGAAGAGGAAGATGACGAAGGTATTAGCATGGAGTGTTCTGATTCTGCCAAAGAAAAGGCGGAATAGAACTTTAATGTTGGATTGTGATTCTGGTTAACTAAGTACATTAAAGAACGTGTTCTCACGGATTTCGGGTTTCATTGAGTGTTTTTGTTTCTTTTTGCATGTGGTTCTCCTCGTTTATTTCATTGCATTGTTTTGTCCTCTATCGTTACTTAAATAGCGTTTCTTTCTTTTCATGTATTAATCTCTGCGCGTTGAATACTAGATGTGTGTAGGTGCGTGCACTCTTGACTGGATAGTTAGTGTGTATGTAATTCTCTAATGAATAAAAAAGAAGGAGTTTTGCCTGAAGAACCCTATTACATTCTTGTGACGTGACCCATTTGCTTACCGTAACGATAGTAGATCGGATCAGACAACATCTGCCCGCGACAAAATGATGTAAAGTCGGCCGTCGAAAAGAAGATTCTATTTTGAATTTCTTGCTTACGGAGTGGTCTGGGCTGTATGTGTGTTTTAGATCCATTATAGACATCCGAATTGCACATTTATGCTACATGATATCTGTGATAGCAAATTCCTGAAACATGGAATGTCTTACACAGAGTAGATCGATTATATAATTGAATAATATAGTGAAATCCGTTTATTTTATTATTTCTTTTTCTTAGAATTTAGTGTTATTAAACCTATGCTTGAATAGAAAAAATCCATGGTGTTGTTTAATTTTTTCATGAGAAAATTTCAATGGGAAAGGTCTTTACATGAACATTAACAGTGATTCAAAATGAAATAATTATGTTGATGTCACACCCAATTTTGAGATGTCCTTCTCCTAGATGAATATAGTCAAGAACTATCTTCGTAATTTATTACTGATAAAAGATAAAACGATTTCAATGAATTGATTGTTGGCCGTCATTTTAATACAAATTATAAACGAAAACGAGTAGTTGATACTCTTGTGAAATTATGGTCATGACTCTTGTTGTATATATTGATACTTTGGATTAGATGGACATTCCCGCACTCACGCAACCTATGAGAATTTGCGAAGATTAGAATTCCATGAAGCGGTAAAATTTGTTAATTTCATTTTACATGTGAATTTGTTTCTCAAAAACTTCAAGAAGTGAAATCATAAAGATACAAGCGTCCTCTTTTCATTATCATGGAACACTATGAATAATTGGTGTTTACTCTTGGCCAACTGTTTTCGTTTATTGCTTCTATCTATATACTCGATACGTTTTCTTTTTCTTCTTCAAGCCATTTCAGGATTTGAGATGAATCAGCGATTGTTTATCAAAGTATTAGCATAAATGTGTTTTGATTGGGCAGTTCCTGTCGATTACGACTCGGTATGGACACTTTTTGGAAAAAGACTTAACACACAGTTCGAGAAAGAAAATTTTTCCTAATCGACCAGTATAAATCAAAAGTGCTGCGTACTTCATTTTTTTCGAAAAATCATCGTAAATAGTAAATTTGATATTGTTTCGCTTAACGCTGCATATGTTTTTTCTGCTCTATCATCTGACTATCACCCAGTAGTAGAGACCAAAAAGAATAGAAAAATATGAATTTGATCGAATTCGAATCGACTCATACATAACAGCAGGTCAGATCATTGCGCATAGAACATGTGCGCAACCACGATAAGCTACCCTCATCTGTCTCGATGTACCGTATTCTTTTCTTTTGCTTTTTCAGTGTGTTTCGCAAAAAATAATCATAATATAAAAATAGATTCCACAAGAAAAAGTAATTTCATAACAAAACAGCGATTGAGCATGGGTGCGTCTAAAGATTCTAATCATGGGAAAGAACTATTTAGTCTATTTTCCAAACTGGACATCTGTTGCTCTTGTACGTGCATTTCGTTCTTTTTTTCTGAGAATGCTGAAATTTTCCGGTTGTTGCAAAAGTTTTAGTACCAATAACAAGGATTTTTTAAATCTATGGCCTACTTTTTGACATGATTTGCAACTAGAAGTGAGATCTTTAAGGTTTTTGCAACTCGCTTTGGATTTCACAGGATCCCAATAGCTTTCTTCAAAGTTTTCGCAAAGTACTAGTCACTGTGGGAGTTGTTGTCTTGAGTTTGGGTTCCACACAATCAGTCTGAAATTTTTCGTATACATATGGCATTTCAAAAGAAAGAAAATTTCTGCTTTCACCCATTGATTCTATCTGTAAGAAACGACAAGCGCACGTATAGGTAGCGGAACAATATTAAATTTATAAAAACGCAAAATTGCGATGAAATAAAGACGAAATGTAGTGGAAATAGGAACATCAATCCCTGTTATTTTCGATTGAGCTAATGAAGAGATTGTTAAACACTATCGAGAGGTCAACCGTCGAACTTCTTTGCATGAAAATTTGTCTAGCAGCGATGAACTGACACATGATGGCAGTATTGCGGCAATGTGTTGCAACGACACGACATAACGCGACAAATCTTTGAAACTGACACTCAATGCTGTGAGTCGGAAATGGAACCGAATAGACAGTTCGGATTCCAATCGACCTACTTTTTCAGAATCTCAATTCCATCCGGTACGATTTGCGTTCAGTCGAATCAAACCATTCAACAATTTGATTCGTTCTCGGTCTCTTGTCAGTAGAACATTTTAGAAGAATAAGTGTTCGTAGTGTTCTTTATTTCAGCAAATAACTTAATCCTTTCGATCAAATGTGGTGATACCCTATTCTGGTTCTTCTTTTTCGACGATATAAGTCAAACAGTGGATCGTTGAGGCGACTAAAACCAGGGGAGATAATCTCAACGTTATTTGATCGTACGTACAGCAACGTTAGCATTCGATTTTTCAAAGTGCGAAGAAACAAATACGATTATCTATAGACGGTTCAATGATAAATAACCGAGAGTAACAAGATTGAATGGGAAAATCCCGAGAAAAAAGAAATTTTGAAAGCACAAAATCTCGAATGGTTAATAGTTGAAAAATAGAAATCTCGAAAATGTCACAAGTAAAATTAAGTGAACTAAGTTGACAAGAGCACAGAGAATATTAGTTAAATATTTATTTTTCGATTTTGTGTATTTTTCCACAAGTTTTGATAGATTTAGTAAACATTCTTTTAAATGAAGTTCGTAATTTTCAAATCTTGATAATAATATACGAAGCGGTTCTTCCATAACAGTAGTTTTTTCGGCAAGAAATACAAAGAAAACAACGACGAAATAACTGATGAGAGCCAGGAACCACTCAACATTACTTCGTTCTCTAAATTTTCGCGAGTTTTCATTCCATAACTTAGGTCTGCGAGATTTTGCATTCCGGGATATTTTTTGGGAGTTTTTTTTCGACATTTTCTTTTCGCCATTTTCCCTTTCCGTCAACTTGTACTTCCCAATCTAAAGACGCTATTTTACATTTTTCAAGCATGAAGAGTCCTAAACAAATTTACTTAAAATTCATTTTTAAATGGGAAACAATGAGACGACGTTTATACAAGGCTCTCTATTTTAGATCACTACATTAATGAAATCTTCACATTCGAAATAGCCAGCATAAGAGATTAGCTTTTCGGCGATTGGTTTATTGTTACCGCTGATTACCGTTTATTTTCTATTTCTATTTATTCTCTAAATGACATCGTGGTGGACGTCCCACAATACGTTTTCCAAAATCTGGGACCAAGCTGTAAATTTCAATTCTTCATTTGTGAATCAATCAAAGAGCGTAGGTACTGCAATTAAAGGTACTGCAAACGCTGCCGGATCGAAGTGGGATGAGAGCTCTACAGTCACAAAAGCAAGCATCATTGGGGTGCCGACGGCATTAGTGGCTCCACTGGTCATAATACCGGCGTTAGGTGCGGTAGGATTTACATCAGCAGGTGTAGCAGCCGGTAGTATTGCAGCATCCATGCAAACAGCAGCGACAGCATCTGGAAGTATTTTTGCTTTATGCCAATCAGCTGGAGCAGTTGGAGCCGTGGCGTCAACAACTTCAGTGTGTGTTGGGCTCACAGCTGGTGCCACTGCAGGCGGTGTAACAGCTGTAGTTTGCAAAGAAAAACCGACTCAGTCAAAACTATGACGACAAAAGACAGATTAAAGCTGATTAGAAGATCGAAGCAATGAAGCGCCAGATTTCTTGAAGGAAAAAGTGGAATAGAAACTTCGTCTTATATTGCCTGGGATTTTTGTTTTTGGAACTGGGCACAAATAATTTGTGCTACAGGATTTTGCTTTTAACAGCGATTTTCTCCCTTTCTCTTCTTATGCTGTGTACAATTGTCCTCGTTTATTTCACGCTATTTTTTGTTCTGAATCGTCTCTTAGATAGCTGTTCTTGCTTTTCATGTATTTATCTATACTCGTGGAATCCTGGATGTGTCCGTGCTTACTTGGCTGAATAATTAATGCATGCTTGTGTGTTTCATTTCTCATCAAATAGAAATGAGATGGTGTGCGTCGCAAACCCGATTTCATTTTTGTGACGTGCCCAAATATCTCTCGTAACAATAGTAGATTGAATCAGACACCATCTACCCACAACAAAACGATGGTAATTTATTCATCGAGAGGAGGTTTCCATTATGAGTTTTTGCTGAAGGAGTGGTCTAGGCTAGTAGTGTGTTTTAGATCCATTATAGACATCCGACTTAAACATATCGGCCACTCTATGACAGTGATACGATGGTCCTTAAATAAAGAATATGTTATACCGAGTAGATAGATTATGGAATCGAATAAGCTAATGAAATCTGTTTGAACTAATAATTTGTTTCGTCAGAATTTCATTTCATGAATTGTTTTACGCAGGATGAGCAGCGTCAATAGCATAATTACAATAAATAACCTTTTTGTTTTATATTAGAATGCATTTCTGCATATTTTCACTTTTACGAAGAAAATAAACAATTCTTATTTTAAATATAAAGATAAATTTCAATAAAAATAAAAGATATTTTTGCATAATCGAACAATTCGATATTTACGGAGATTACAACTTCTTCCATTAACAATATTTCCTTAAACAACAATCGTGATCGTATTTTTGTTGATAATGTTACAACTTAGATGATTAGATTTAGATTGTTCTGATGAACTATTTGTAAAACGAAAGCTGTTGTTTCAATTGATAATTGAATGATAAATGCTCTCATTTTTCAACAAAAAGATGAAGAATTTCGCAAAGGTCATATCGATATAAGATATATGGCATTCTATAAGTTCAGTACAATTTTAGATAGCGAATCTTACGAGATAATTGATTACCAATAAGAGTATGCTTCGAATTTTCTCTCGATTTCTGTCAATAAATTTTTTCTCCAGCCAACGAATATAAATGAGGCACACTATCGAGTAAAAGATTCAAATTATTTGATGGCATTGTTGCATTTCATTTAATTCCTAAATGATGCATATTGATCAGAACATATACTCAATTCATAACGATAGCGAAATTATCAACTTCAGTTTTGTGAAAATTTTCATAAGAATTTATGAAATTTCCTTATCTCCGTGTGTATTTTTATTGAAATTATTTGTAGAAATCTGAACGTGCTCAAAACATAATATGGTAATGAATAGAAACATAAAATTTTGCATTTCCTATGAAGATCACAGATATATATTGTATGACTAAATGCGCCCCTCTCCTTTCAGAACAGGTAGATCTGAATGAATAGATTAAGTGTTGTTTTAAATTGAGGTGTCCAAGCTGCTTCTTCAAGGTAGATAGTATTTAGCAGGTTGTTTAAGTTTTGGATGATACAATTTCGAATTTTTTTGTCCACATATAGATTTTATTGCTCACGAAACAAGATTTATAAGAAACGACACATGAAATAACAATCTGGAACAGATCTCCGAATGGGATTTTCATACAATATGAAATTTTATTTCTTTTTAAATATATTGCAAAATTCTCATATGAATGAAAAATTTCTTTTATTTTTTCACTTTTGAAATACAATCTATTTTCATAAATAGAACAAAAGTTAGCTTGATTTTCTTATATCCTCGACAATACTAAAAAGAAATAATTAACACAACAATAATGTTTTAGAATCACATGATTCTTAAAAGAAAATCGACTTCTTGCTTTCGTGGTTTCATACATTCTGATTTATGGTTCATTTCAATATTCAAAGACATTTGGAGTCACAATTCTTCGCCGAGGAATAGGCTATAATTAAATTTCCGAAAAACAAATTATCAACGCAATAAATACACAACGGTGCAAGCGAAACGTTTTTAGAGATATTGAAAGTTTCAGAAATTTCGTGTTTTGAAAGACTAGACCTTACTGGAAATTCATGAGATTTCTACCACAAAGGTCTCATGAAAATGATCCAGGAATAGATGCGTGACCTAAGAACAACTCGCAATAGAACATAAGAACGAAAAATGCGATTGATTCTCGTTAATTTCTATGAACGTCATCTTTTATGCAAATATATCATCATGGAAAAATCTATTGAATATTCTATGAGACAAATCCTTCATTTCATCCCATTCATAGCTGCTGATCTGCATATATAGACAGTGATTCGAGACTGGGAAAAATTATAGTATTAGAACAAAATTGAGTGAAATATTCAGTTTATCGAGATACGTTATCATCATTGACAATTCATAGTGATCTACATTTTTAATCTTTCTTTCATAATATCGAAAAACAAAGTTGAGTCATGAATTGCATTCAAATGTGTCACTGGTTATGATCCACGATGCATAATAAAAAAACAACGGGAGATTGAAGAACAGACAAAAAAATGTTGACGTTTTTTCTTTTTAACTTAACTAATGCGTTCAAATCACTTGATGAAATGTTATTGATTGTTATGAAAACAATAATTTAAGGTTTTTATTCAATACGTAAATGAACATAGTAACAGTATGAAATTGATTTGTGTCCGTAACTTGAGTGAATTCGATGGAAAGTGCTCGTTATATTAAACGCAAGATGTGATCATCTTTCGAGAACAAAAACTAGTACATAACAGCTCGAACCAGATGGTTTACATGAAATTGAATCGTTGGTTGATGATTTTTACAACTGTTGATAAACAAAAAGAGCTTAGCTAACGCAATTAGGTTTTTTTTACGTGAAGAAAGACAGTTTGTTATTCGGTAAAAGTTGAAACCAAAAACTAGATTCGAGTATGATATATAGAAGAATATATATAAAATGTATTGTTTTATCATTTTACTCGTCCTACTAAGCATCAAATTTTGAAATATTCTCATCACTCTGTTATGGATGATATAAATAAAATGTTGTTTTAAATTAATAATTCTATTGACTTATTTTAAAGTTCAATTCCACACAATTCTAATCGCTAGGTCATCTCTCAACTTTACTTTTGTCTACCAAAGTTCGAAACAAAAAATTCTTGAAAAGAATTGATCATTTATTGAAATTCTCTTGACAAACTTTACCGTTCAATTGAGCTACTTATTGATTTCTATTTTATTTAACGCACTCAATGAGTTTTGCAAAGTAATCTTGATCAGGAGCTAGAACCTCGAACTCAATGAAATATGTACTTGTAACAATGGTTTCATTCAAATAGCTATCGTGAACAATTTATCACTACTGTTAACCATTGTACTTTGACTTATTTGATTGAAAGTAATGACGTTTCTCGTGTTTTCAATGAACTACATTGCTTTCGGTTTAAAAAGTTATTCGTTGGACAGATCTAATCTATTGAATACCTTGTCTAACGACACTGCATCTATCGTGGATCTTGAGGTATCGAAACGAATGTTTTTGTCTCAAACTGATATCTTTCGACTGATTTGTTGTAAATATCGATATTTCTTCGTTTGTCATCTATATAAACCTTGTTTATCGACACTTTTTCCTATTTATTTAATCGTGATGAAATCTAGGACACATCTTCACCGTTCAAAACTTTATAATCTGAGAATAATATACAACAATATGATCTATCTATTAAGAGTAGTATTCGATAGGTATGTTTTGACTTTGATGAAGCTATGTGTGTTATTGAATTGAATTCTATCGTTGTATGACATTTACTTTCCATAATAGAACTTCTGACTATTGCAATCGGATTTTTCGAGAAGCTGTGTTCATTTCGTATTCTTTCACCATCGAATTCTTCTGCGATTGGTTCATACTGTCATATAGAAAATGATGAGTTACTATTCAAATGATTTGCTCATATCCATGCCATCGGTTCCTCTTTGGTTAGATGATAGACGCTCACACTCATACTCTCATATTCTTCACTTTTCAATATACTTCTAGTCTAGACTGATAGCAAAATTCGTTTGTTGACTTGATATGCTTTGTTTTTCTCTCACCTTTATAAAAATTCTTCTAACTACACATGCATGGACTTTTTACAAAAACAATTTTGATATTTTCGCATGCATTCACAACACTGACAAACATGTTCATGGGTAGATATCCATAAATGCATAGAAAAATATAGTTTATACACAATGAATTTCCATCTATCTTAAGTCACTGGTGATTGGCCAACTGATACAAGGCATATACTTGTTAACCCTATCCTATCTTGTGTCAGGTAATAGTCTACTAGAGAATTTTCTCCTTAGCATTGTCTGTACACACGTTGATAAGCTTTCACGTTTGAATGGATATTTAAACTCCTACTCACGATGAGGTATTGCATTGATATGAGAAAAAGGAAGTACGCATAAAATGACACATAAATATTATTGGAAAAAAATCGTAATAAGAAGTCAACTTGCAATCGTCAGCTATATTTTTTCTGTTCTGTTCGCAAGATTTTTTTCTGTGTTGATTTAACGAATGATGCAATAACATGATCTCGACGTGAAAAAAAAAGGAATACAACATGTAATCTATAAATTTAAAATGCATCTTCAAGTCACTCATTTCATTAGAAAATTATTACAGTCAACTTTCTAAATGCATTCCGATGGTACAACTGATGTATCAATACTTAGCTCAAATTTGAAACTCGATCCAACTAATAAAGAATATGTTGTATTAATCAAAACAGGTGCTATGAATCCTATTCATCGTAGTCATATATCAAATATGGTTCGAGCTAAACAATACTTCGAACGAGTATGCAAATTCAATGTTCTTGGAGGATATCTTTCACCGACTCATGATGAATACGTTGGCCATAAATTAAACTGTGAACTTATCAATGGTCAACACCGTATTCTTATGTGTCAAAAAGCTATCACGGAAGCTGGTCAACAACATTGGTTAAGTGTTGACATGGCTGAATGTATGGGTAAGTAATTCGTATTTTAAATGTATACGCATGATATCAAAAATCAGTAGATTTGAAAGATAAGGGTACCAATTATGTACCGATCATTCAGAAATTTTGTTTTTAGATCTTTTTTGAATATCTATTCTTATCATTAGTAGGAAAAGTATAAACAAGTATATAGTGAGAAAACATTTTAAAATAAACAAAACCATGAGAAAGATAAAAATAATCATGTGCTTCATAATTCTTGCACACATTTACTTTCACTTCTGACTGTGTTGGATATGACAAAGTTTTTATTAAAAAAATCAATTAAAAATTTTTACTATTACTACGTTTTGTTCTATTAATTAGTAAAAAATGTAGATGTTGAATAATCAAAAACTCTCATAAATCATAACAGAAAAATAATTCTATTTCAAATTTTCATAAAAAATGGATGCTATAGTAGTTTTCTACAAGACACAATGCATGCAACTCAATCAAAGTTTGATAACATATTCGATTGGTTTTAATCACAATGTCTATTTTTTTTCTAGCGCCTAAATTCATCGATCTTGTAAGTGTAACTTACAGTCTTCAAATGTTCATCAATCAAAAGTTGAATTTGCCAAAGCCTGTTCGAGTAATTTATGTTGCTGGTCTAGATCTCTTTAATCGTTGTCACGGTATGAAAGGATTGAGAAGACCTGAGATGGGTGGTGTTGCGGTTATCTATCGTCCAGGCGCAGATGATCGTAGGATAAAATCAGAAAGTACAACAAATATTCCAAAATTATTCTATGTGTACCCTGATGACAATGACATGTACACATCGGATTCAGAATCCGAGGATATCAGTTCAACGCTAATTCGACAACGCTTCAAAAACAACCAAGATTGTCAACATCTGACATACCAATCAGTTTTCGACTATATGAAACAGTTATATTCGCAGAAGCATTAAAAACTATTTTAGTTCGTTTTTTTTTGAATGATATGAGCTGTAAAACTATTGCAAAAAGATTCTTTTCGCAGTGTTTGTTTGAGTTGTGTTACCTATATTGTTCTACATTCTTTTTAAATAGTTTTTACGAATAATAAAGTATTACAATTGTACCTATGACTTGACGAATAAGAAACAAATAAATGTGTACAATAGTTCTTGATATTTTTTTGCACATCAATATGCATTTTTGAATGTACTTGATGAATTTAAAATTTCAGTATTCACACTTTTTTCAAAATTGAAAAATGACGTATCGGATGAGAATTTTCGATTTATCTACCAGAAATATAATAAAAACAATGAGTTTTGATAAGATTTGAGATTGAAAAACTTAAACACTAATCCCGAACATGATTCTTACAAAGAATCGGTAGATTCTAAAAATGAAGCATAAAGTTCACCTAGATTGTTTTCAAGTAAAATTATTCAAAATAAACAAAACGTCAAATGATATACATATGCGTGATATTGATGTATTTGAAATATGATATTGGCAAATGTGCCAAATAAACACCATCATACTAACAATTCCTATCGATAGTTGTGTTCAATGAATGTGTATTTTAAAAATAAAAAATTTGTGAAAGAAAATGAAGGTTGATGAACAAAATTAGAATTTGAAAAATAGATAAAGACTACTCATTAGTCATTTTCATCGTCTACTTATTGCCATATTCGAAACTGAAATATTGACACAGTCGTTTATTCTTATCAATCGATTAAGATAACTGTTATTCAAGCAGTCATGACTCCGTTCTTACCCAGTGGAGAAAAAAACTAAAAGTAGTTGTGGAATCCATATATATATATATATGAGTTGGATGATAACTCAAAACGTTCATTAAAAATATCATATTAGTATTATACATCGTCAATATGGTCATATTACGAGATACGAAAAACATTGAATCGAAACAAGAAGCAGATATTTGTAGTCAAGAGTAAGTTATATCGATTGTGTCATTTATTTGATAAATATCAATATCTGCTGGGTTTCTAGTGTACATTCACCATTTTCCTTGATCCAAGACCTTTGCATCGAACGAATACAGAAGGCTTTAATCAATTGGTCGTCGGCTGATGTGCGCACTGTGCCCAATGTGATGTATCAACTTCGTTGTGGCACAGATGACAAGGATGAAACAATCGAATATCAAATCAATTGGTTCATTGATTGTGCCGAAACATACGTTCATAATCATCGAAATTCATTTGACACTTACTGTTTGGAAGGTCAATACGAGGAAAAACTTTGGGAGGTCATCGATGAGGTTGATAGTGCAGTCACATACCAATTTACTCGCACTATGGATAATAAGTTTAGTGTTACCACGATACTACCAGGAATTCTTCGTCATGTCAACTCTCGGTATCATTTTCCAGGCAATAAATTACATGTTAATACCGAACTATTTCATTCGGTTACTCCGATTATTGGCTCAGAAGAACGTGTCTTAACGTTTTTAATTAAGAAGAAGTATTCACAAGCCATGAACACGTTTGTACTCAGTTCTGAATCTTCGTGCAATGCATTGAATGATGAGATGCGATCCGCAACAGATGATGAACGTCTTGCAATGTACAATAAACTTGATAAAATTCTAGAAAAAATTTTATTGGGTAGACTCCACAAAAGACTGAATTATTTTTGAATCATGAAATGAATTTTATTTACCGAATTTCTTTTTATTTCTTTATATTTTTGTTCAAGCAACTTTTTAAAGCATCTGTTTTAACTCTCAGTATGAATCTTGCAAATATATTTTGATTGTTTATTTACTTAAATCATTTTTTCTATGCTTGTCATTTCAACATTGTGTATCATACAGCATAATTAATATTCAATGCGTACGTCTTTTCGTAATTGAAACGTAGAATCGAACACCTTCCTATAAGGATATGATAGTTGTGTCAACGAATTCTCTTTTAACCATGCCCACCTCTACATAATAATGTCACTCTATCATACATATAACTTCACCCAGCTACGTCCACATGTGAGCATAATAATATTGAGGCATGGTTTTTCTTTCTCATGAAACTATTATAAGGTTTCTGATCAATACAATTTCGAATGAATTAACAGATGAATGAATATGTCTTCATAATATATTGAATACCAACACAGGATTCGGTACACATCTAAATATCGATAGCTTTTATACAAAAAGTTGTAGAGTTTATTTGTGTAAGCAGAAGCTTTTCGTAGGAATGCAGAACAGATTTGTTGTTTTTCGATGATTGATTAGAAAGTAAAAACGAAAAATTCAGTTCGAAAAAAAAACGCTCACACTTTGCAGTATAGACTTACAGGTACGGTACACTTGCGTATTTATTCCTATTCGAAATACATGGATCTTGAATATACTGTAACAGAAACCGTGCATCGTAATGGATCCGGACAGGTTCAAAAGATTGAGTTTCTGTTTGATGAGTGCACTACGTTAGTTTCGGCACCCACCACGTCTGGTCTGATTCGAAATAATCGAGAAAAACGTTATCGATCATATGAATGGGGCATAACACGAAATCAATATGATGCGCTCACTGCTAAACTACGAACACCGATAGGATACGATGCTTTCGTCGATGCTCTACGACCAATCGTTGTTGGCCATTATAAAACTGATGAATTGGAACGAGCATTTACAATTCTGGACCTAGATAAGTCGAAAACACTTAATATTAAGGAGTTCAGTACAATATTGCCGATTCTTAACGACTCTGTCGATGCTACAATACTGGCTGAATATATTAGAAAGGCGGATGAAAATTTTGATGGTGAACTAAACTATGATGAGTTTCGAGCGTTCGTACTACGAGGAATCGGACGAGACATTATGTGTAATCATATGTAAACAAGTACGAACTCAAACACGACCAAATAAAAACAAGATGATATGAAACTTTATAACAATTATATTTTTTCAATAGATTATTTTCTAAATCGAATTAGATCATGTCTATGGATGAACTTTTGAAACATTTTATTCTACTAATACAAATTTTCTTTGTAGTAACCATGAAAAAAATAAAGTTTTTTTTGAAGTGTTCTAATAGTTGAAAACTTCTCAAGGATTTCTAAGACAAACCAGTGGCAAAGTCTTTATAGATCATATGTAAAAACCGAAACAAGTAACGTTTAATTATTAGACAATTCGATATTAGTAGTATGACAAGAAATTATTGATACCATTTTATCGCCACCACTGGTTCGTTTGTCATATGAATTTTAAAATGGGTTTTTACATTCATCGAATATTGATCGTATATCAAATATTTCTCAATTCAATGACTCGAATATGTTTGTTTGACCTTCAAAAAAAAAACACGATTCTGACATGAAGCACATGAAAATAGCGACTGATTTGTAATTGTCTTTGAATGTATACATTCGTTGTGTGTTGAAGTTTCTCTTTGTTTGGATATTGATGCAAACATTACACAAAAGTAAAGAGAGACCATTGTGTGTTTGTATTATGGCATATAACTAGAAAATGTCCTGATGTATAAAGTGGTTTCTAGTATTCTTTGTGCTCTCTTTTTTTCTCAACTGAGTAGTTTATGAAAGTGCATCACTATTGTTACAACTTGATTTGACTAATGCCAAGTGCTTATAAACTAATTGCAGATGCTTTTCGTTTATCGATTGACCATGGCTAATGTTGAGTCGTAAAACTTGCTTATGAATCAAAATCTCCTTGTCAAGCATTTCTTCACTTTGATTATCATCATATTTATATTTTATTTAGACATCGACAAAAATCGTGAAAAAGGTAATCCGTTATAAGTGATATACATCACGAAAAACCTGGAGTCAAAATGCAAACATGGAATAGTTTGTTTACTGATTGAAAATACTTATGTTATCTTGTCATTGCCTGTTTTTTTGCAGTTTGCTTTATGCATTTTATTTTTCAATACATATAATGCTTCAAACAATAATTTCGTCTACTATCTTACATCATATCAACTCTTGATCTCAACTTGATTGCTACAAGAGTCTGCAGTCGAGAGGAAATTCACAGTGATCTTCAAAGAAAATGAATACTTTCACTTGCTCTAGATGATGAATCGAGAGATAACTTGTGTTTTTCCTGTAGTCAATTGAAATGAAAGTATGCTGTGCTACTGCTGTTTTCATACTTAACTACTAATATTGCAATTTACTGTTTGCAATTTTCTCTATAATAACAGAAAAAAATTCTATTTATTTGCTAAAGTAATAAACCATTCACTACTGATAGACAGTCGATACGTGGCCTTGTAGACATCCTACTTATTAATGTTTATTCATTTCATTGTATTTCTTTCTTGCTCTCAATCGATGAATGAGTTCATGATGAAACAAAACGCCTACAATCATATGCAGCAGAAAAATAAATGAATCGATGTTTCGTTAGGCACGCATTTAGTTCTATGCAATTCTAACAATCATCGATACCTTCATGTAGAAACAGGCAAATAAACGAGCATCTTTTCACATTTACGATTGACTAGACGATAGTGACAAAAGAAAAAGCTACGAGCTATTTTAACACTGTATTATTCAGACATTGTTATTTTTACTTTTAAAATATTGCCTTTTCAAGCTGCGTCTTATCGAGTGTATGTGTTTTGATATTAAATTTTTCGATTTAAAAGCTTCACCTTGAGGCAATACTGTCAAATCTGAATGTTGTATTCAATTATTGAATACATTATTCAACTATTCAACATTTTAAGTTCAGTACTCAGATATGTTTTCATAGTTGAACTTGAGATACCCGTGAATGTTTAAATATTGAATATTCAAATTTATCAAATAGCTGAATAGTTGAACACAAGTTTTAGCTTGGACATAAACGTTGATGAGTAAGATTTCTTACACGTTTTCGTTTTATGTCTTCACTGTCGTATTTACAGAAAGCACAAAAGATTAGCATCATGAAAATAGATCTAATGCAAAATAATTTATAGAAAATACAGATGAATCAGAATACTATCTTTTCTGACTGTTCTATCTAGCCAATCTGAAGTGGATCATCCACTAGGGAACAGAACTTTTTCACAGATGATAATTAAGTACTTTTTCAGGTTATCAAAAAAAGTATGCGAATAGGAACAGATGGAATCACGCATGTTGTGCTGCATGTATATAGATGAAATATCAACTGATAGGTGTTCTCATAGTTATTTTCTGTTTTAATTATATATTACAATGCGTCCTAAAGAAGGTAATCGAACATGACAATTTTTCTCTTCTGATTTCCAGCATCGGTAGAAAGATGAGGGGCAAACGTTTAAATGAATTACCAACACTTTCAGATTGAATACTCTTGTTTTACATACATCGTTTTTTTGCATCTTTGATGAAAATTCATGTACGTCTCGTAGGATCGTTTTTAGATTTGAATTTATTTATTTAGAAGTCTCAATTGAAATTGATAAAAGTTTTTGAATTCAGTCAAATTTAACAAATCGAAAAGAAATTCGTGAGACTTTGAAGTCTATTTCATACTAATTGGTAATCCTGAATCATTCTATGAGTATGATTGCATTAGCATTTACTAATAAAAATGATATCAACTATATGCAATGTTTCCTGAGCCCATGCTACTGATAGTATATCAGTCATCAGGCTATTATTTAAACTTCTCGTACAGTGTTAGAAGTAGATTTTAAAGACTTCAAATTATAGTTTACAGTAGATACCCATGATTCGTTTTTAGGTTTCAATATTCGACATGAGCTTCTTTCTTATTAAGGTTTAAATTCTATTGTGCTATTCCTGTGTATATTTTCAATCGACGCTCGAATTGCACTGCTGAAAAATCATGGAGATCCGCTGCGTATATCTGATGCAGTTAAAAATGTTTTTGCACCAATATTATCGCATAATAATGCTAGAAAGGATAGCTGGGATAATTGGGATAATTGGGAAGATCCATCAAAAGATCCTCCAGAACCTGATACGAGCGTATGTTATCCCGTAGTAGGATGTTTTGATAACAATCCACCGTTTCATAATGCTGGCTTAGAAGTGCCTCAAAGTCCATCAGTGGTCACTACCAATTTTCTTCTATTCACTAAAAGTGATCCAATAAATCCGGAAGTTCTCCAGTATAACGGAAATGATAATTCGATTCTTACTTCAAAATTCAACAATTCAAACTGGCTAAGAATTATAGTGCACGGTTTTACCAATAACCGACATAGCACTTGGATTCCACGATTGACTGAGGAATTGTTTAAGCTGAGAGATGTGAGAAAAGAAAACTAATCCAGGATACATATTCATCTTGCATGTGGAACGTTTTTTTAGAACGAAGCCTCTGACATTCTTGTCGTTGATTGGGGTAATGGTGCAAAATTTCCATCGTATAACAACGCGGCGGCAAATACTCGTCTAGTTGGAAAGGAAATTTCTTTGCTTCTAAAGAAGATGAAAACATTGAAGCAGTTATCTTACGATAAAGTACATTGCATTGGTTTGTCTAGATCATTATTGTTTACGGGTAGTGAGTCCAATAGCTTTTTCATTGTTTTCCAAGGTCATAGTCTCGGTGCACACACATGTGGTTATGCATCAACTGAAATCAATCGTCAAATGGCTCGTATTTCAGGTCTTGATCCAGCCGGCCCACTCTTCGAAGGAACAGCTATTGCTGTACGCCTTGATCAAACCGATGCGAACTTTGTCGATGTCATTCACACAAACACTGATATTGCTTTAAGTGTTGGTCTCGGAACAGATGATCCATCGGGTCACGTAGATTTCTTTGTCAATGGTGGCAAACAGCAACCAGGCTGTCCAACAGTGTAACATTCATCGTTTTCAGTTCATTAAGTATTTCTACGTGCTTGTTCACTATTGTTCTTGCAGTGGATCACTGATTGGCGGATTATTTTCTGGTCAGAGTCAAAGTACGTAAGATTACTGGATTCAAAAAACATCGAATATGTTTGTCTGTTCTTTTTCACAGGTGCTTTTGAACAAACATCATGTTCTCACAGTATGTATACCAAGGAGAATCATTCCGATCGGTGAATCTGATCGGATTGTATAGGGGTTTTTATGAAATCGACGAAATGTTATCGAAATTTTGAAAACTGAATAATATTCACCAATCGCTGGTATAGGATATTATCGGATTCTACTTTAGGAAGTCGATCAACCTTTAGTAATATCACCAGATACTAATTAAATAGTATTCAATTCATAAAAAAAGGATTTTACCCTTCCACTTGGGTAGCAAAAATAACGCTATTAACAGTTACTTTTATACGGCGTATTGTATTTTACTAGGTCGCTCTCACGGTTATTTCATTGAATCGATCAAGTAAGTATTCTTTCATCATCTAATCATAACTTCATACAAAGTAAATTACAGCTCGCAATGTTCATACGCGGCTTTTCCTTGCCAAAATTTCGTACGTACGAAATATACTGTATCTAAGCGAAAGTATTGAATCTCAACTAATTTCTAGGATAATTTCCGTAGTGGCAAGTGCTTGACATGCTCTGCATCGGGTTGCAGCCGAATGGGTATGGTGGAAAGAATCATTTGTTCTATTCTGCTGTCTTCTTTGTTTTTGATAGGATTTCATTCGATTTATTCGTCTGGTCGTGGCAATATGTATTTAGCTACGAAGAGTAGCTCGCCATTTTGCGGTAGAATTTGATAAAATGATCATTTCTTAAATTATTTTAGTGTTTCGATATTGACAGGTCATCACTATTATGTCGAACTTGAAGTTAGCTCAAATGTAGCAAAAACAATTGGGGAAGTTTTTGTAGCTATTAATTCAAACTATGAAATGTTGGCAAATGTCAGCATGACTCATAAGTAGGAAGAAACGAATGGAGAGAAGAACGCGAGAGTATCAATTTGTTCGTCATTTTGATTTTAGATCAAATGTAGAAATAAAATCGGGTGATGTTCTCCGACATGTCTTCAGCTTCAACAATGATCTGGGTGAAGTTGATTATGCTACTGTATATTTCAATAAAGGAAAAACTTGTAATTAAGTATTCGTCGATATCTTGTTATTGTTCTAAAATAGAAAGTTTATTTTATGTAGTATTTAATCTGGGAGGACCATTCGCCAATGAGATTGTTATTTCTCGTCTTCGCATTCGATCAGTAGAAAATACAATCAGGTAGTAATCGTAAACAAGTTCATCCTTTTCTTTCTATAAGTATTGTTATGATTCTTCTATTCTTCACAGATACAGTGCTGCTTGCGACACCAATGTGATAGTTCCTGCATATACAGAACACACAGTTTTGCTGAATAATATCGATTGTGACAATTAAATTCTTTTGAGAGTGAAGAAAAATACATCTCAAGTTCTAATTACTTAATAAAATGTGACAGGGCATATACCTTATCTCTGTCGATGGCCCATACACTCTTGGGCTGAATATCAGTTACTAATTTTGCTAAAAATGCATTGGTTCCATAAAATGTCGTTTATCTTCTTGAGTAGATGAGAGATGTTGGGAATTTTACAGTCATTTTTTTGCATTTTACAAGTGTGGCAGTGTGTCTAAACGCAGTTAGATCCGAAAACTGAAGAGATTATCAATACCATATGAACATGGAAAATGGGATTTACCCGAAGCTAAATTTTTTTCGATACTTCTCATTTGCCATGACTTTCATTTGACCTATATTGACGAATTCCTTGTGTCTGTACTTTTGATTACATTACTATATGTATATCTGGTTCTAACTATACATTAGTAGCGTCAATATGCTCAGCATATCAAAAATTGTCTTTTCTCATTGATTTTACCAGTTGGACAATTCGCATGCGGTGCTGATTTTTGTTATATCCTTATATTCTAAACTTATGTTGCACTTATTGAATGCCAAAACATTTAACATATTTCAGCTGCTACTAGTTAGTTGATTCATCGATCGTTCACTCTTGAAATTGTTTTCCTACATAGAAACGATAATACTTTGTTTGCTGCAAATGAGTGCCGTAAATGTGTTGAATTGAACTTTTCAAGGCAAACGTGTGAGTAGTGCCAATCTTCTAATCACTGTACTCATTCATGTTCATCTTTCATCCGTAAATCATCTCAGTTCATATTATTTAGTTGCTCTTTGAAATTCACATCCAATGGTTTACGTGAAAGAAATAATAATGTATGTCTCTATTCAAACTTGGAAGCAATTATAATGTTGAATCTAACTATACTTCATAAACAAGATTCTAAATTAGCATTCAATAGACTATGATGAACTTGCCAATTTTGTTTTTCATTTCAACGACTTCTTTCCAATGAGACCTTCAGCAATCTATTCGATACTCTAGAAGATAACATCAATATGAGTTCAATGGAGTTAATAACTACCCTAAAGATATACACTTCATTCTGAACGTTGATACTCAAATGATGAATCCTCATTTCTGTTATACAAATGTGAAGTACAGAAAATTAAAAATGTTTTCATTCGTATTTCATAAGAGCAAGCCAACATTCACTTTATTTATTCGACTAGATCTATAAAATGAGAGTTATGATTAATTTACTGAAGATTTTTGTTCGGTTCAAAATTTGATTTACATTACATCATGTTGTTAGAAGTGACATCGGTATTTCATGCAACGCTTTTCAAATAGAAATCCAATCGCAGTGTGTATACACAATTTTCATTAAAATTGAGCAATATTCCATCAGAAAAGGACTGTATTTCAAATATCTTAGAGTGCAAAGTAAGCTTCAAGAAATATATCTTCTATGACTATATTATATTTTCTCATATCCGATTGGCTACCCCAATCTTCTTCTCAGAAAAAGTTGCACCATTGAATCGATTTGATTTTTCGAATAAGATAAAAATAGTATAGCTGAATGACGAGCACATCAATTTTTAGTCGAAGCACTAAACGATGGTAAATTATGCACTCGATTGTTGCAAAAGTTGAGAAACATCTTATAAATTGTTCATCTTACGTTAGTGATGAAATAAGTGACCCAGAAGAGTGATTGCGATAAAGGTCACCGATGCGATCATCTATTATACCAGTGAAATTCTGCCCGAATTCGGCTCAAGAAATGATAGTCGAATTCGTCTAACACACAGGTCCGATCGACTTCTGTTGTTAAAACCGGACGCTATTAAGCGCCCAATACGAAAATGATTTACATGAGCAAGAAAATCTTAAAGAGCATCGAGATTAGTTCTTTAAAAAAATCATGAGCTTCATGAAGATGAGTCGATGAAGAATTTCTGTATTCTATGATTGAGATTATCGGCCACATAAATATTACCATGCCGATCGAATGCCAGACCAACAGGACCGTTCAATTGATTGGCCTCTATTCCTGGTCCATGACCACCAACAATGATATCACCCTGTTTGGCTCCTTTAAACCAACGCATCACACGATGTTCATGAGAATCAACAATATACATGGTACCAAGTCGATCCACAACTATTCCCGAGGGATATGACAATTTGATAAGACATTCACCTTCAATTTGATCACCTGCAACAACAATACCTTCTTTTGTACCTTTTATCCATTTCACCACACGATGATTGCCAACATCTGATACATACAATGAATAATCCTGATCAACACATATCTGAGCAGGACAGTTGAATTGATCGAGACGACTGCCCTTTCCATTACCACCAGCTATGACAGTCGTAGTAATTTCTCCTGGATACCAGCATCTGACTTCGTGTTGTTTGTAATCCGACACATAAATACACCCGTTACTATCGATAGATAAACCCCAACAATCAACATCAGAAAGGATTGTTTCTCCATGTTTTCCATTTCGCCGTGGCCATCGTACGACTCGCCGATTTCCTTGATCACAAATGATGATGTTATCATTTTTTTTATCAATGATTACATTCGCTGGGCTATTCAATTGATCGGTTCGATTGCCTGGTTTGTTCCCACCAGCTACTACTAGACCATGCGTTGCACCATACTTCCATTCCGTAATACGCTGATTCGAACATTCAGCTACATAAATTGTTTCATCCTCGTCTACATACATATCCCATGGATGATATAATTGATTGATCGCATTACCCGAACCGTTGCCACCTGCCACAGTTAAGCCATGCGGTGACCATTGTGTATTCATTTTAATGTCTTCTAAATATAACTGTTCTAAATTATTTACATAATTTAGGTTTGTGATTTGGAAACAAGATATATGCATTCGTATTCAGTATTGTGTGTTGAAATACAAGGTGTCCATAACCACAAAATGAGAAAAGAAAACTGCCACTGAGCCAGTTAGTTTTTTATCGATGATTACCGAATACGAAACATCTAAATGTTTTTCCTTCGCTCATCAACCAATAATATACGAGTAGTAAAATTTAATATAGTTGAGCTCTAGTCGTAAATTAGAATGTACATAGTCCAAAAAAAATGACAGCACCTCATCAAACAAGATTGGACTGTGAGATACTTTAAGATACAATCAGGTAAACAATGTATTGCTGAACTAGTATTTCATAAAAATTTATTTGTCTTAGTATGAATTTCATTTGAAAACTTCGTCGAAAGATTCAGATTGTTATTCACTTTAGGAAACAGAAAACGACTATCATGCAATTTTTATGAGGGCTAGTTTCTTCAATGAAATGGCTATAAGGAAATCTGACTCTGGTTTGAATCAACTATTTTTATATATTTTCGATAATATTTCACATTTTACATACCAAAGTCTAGAGAATTTATTGTATTTTCAGATGTTCCCAATTCTGTTTCATTTCTAATACTTGATAATTTGATACGTTTTCGAGCCTTATTAGATGGTGTCGCCATATAAGTTGAGTCTTCTAGAGACGATATTAGAGAAAAATGTCTTATCATATCTTATCTTTTCTTTTCTAGAAGCATGTAACTCGTCAACACAGTGAAAGAATTCTGTCAGCTATTAAATTAAATACATTTTGAATCTTATACATCTACATATGTAATATTATATTGAAGACGAACAGATTCTGAATTTGCTCAAAAATGTCACCCATTTTCTCGTTTTCAAACAGTCTATATGTTAATCTAACAACCAGTTTGCACTTCTCTATCAGTATGGAGAAAGAAAACCATAAAGCTTTTTGCCTCGAATTCTTTCCGTAGTTTAACTATGATTATTTATGCGTTTTATTAGTTTATGACTGTTTATCAGACATTAAACTATACAATTAGCGATGGACGTGGACCCTTTTGTAGACCATTCGATCAAATTGAGGAAAAATGTTTTGATTAGTAGAAGTTTTTCAAAAACTGTAGACTTCTCAGTAATAGTATGACGTAAATAGGTATACAAATTCTGGAAATTCTAGATAGACAAGACATTTTTTAGTAGCTAAGTCGACCAGAGAATCTTTCCCTGTCCAACATGTGTCCTAGAGAGGAATGACTAAAACAAAAATTCATATTATTGATACATGAATATGAATAGACAATATACGTAGGTAACACAGCCCTTCAATATATGTAATCTCAATCGATGATAAACCAGAATTTAGGCATGCTTAATTGAATCTATCGATTGGGTATTTTTTATTCCGTTTTCGATAGACCATATCACAAGCGTAATTAAAAAGCATCTTCAGCTCATACTCCGACATAACCAAAAAAAGGCAGATCTGCTTAATAATATATCGATAAAGGCTTTGTTTTTCTATCCGAGGCCGTGTTACCAAATGCATGTCTAACCACAACGATGTTCTTCAATATATAAGTGATTCGATTTGTAGAAACGGTACCGCCATAGTAATTATCATTAGTGATTTTGAACAAAGCGCCTGTGATTTCCACTGAACTATGTTGTATAAAAACATACGGTGACCGATCAATTTGTCACGTTACCAGTGTGTATATATAATTTCGTTGCTCTCTCTCTCTCTCAGCCCATGTTTCTCCCAATCGGAGAAAAATGTACTTAGTTTACATGTTTATCTTTATTGTTCTGCCAATTAACTCATCGGTGTAAATTCTATTTTGACAGCGAACGATAATATTTAATGTTGTAATTAGATTTTTCCTTGATATAGATGTAGCTTAGCTAAAAACCCATAGGTTTTACCTTTCTCAATGATAGTTTTTAATTTAAACTATTGAATGAATTGATTTAAAGATATGGTGCGTGGCGCCCTCAGCATAAACTAGTGGCCTTTATTGTATTCTCAGATTTGATTAGCCATTGATTAATGAACTCCTGTTTAAAGAGACCATGTCAGGTTTTCATTTTCAAAATCTGAACAAGTCTTGTATGAGAAATCCTATGTATTCTTGAGATTTGTTTATTCAGTTTCATACAATGAATAGCAAGTTGTATGTAGTTTACGATTTAAATAATTATATTTCTAGACAGAAGTTTTCGATCTTATACATACTATCAATTTCAACCTTCTACAAGACTAATAACCGATTTTACAATATAAATGCAAAACACAAGGAAAATTCGTAGACATAGACATCATATAATCTGTTACATCGAACACTTTAACTTCATAAACGATGGTATCCAATTTATTCTAGTATCAATTTCACTTGGAAGGTGTGGGGTGTGACTGTGGATGTAGTGTTGCTATGAGACTGAGGGGTCTCTGTTATGGTGCTTCTCTCAGTGAAACTTACCATAACACCCATACACGCCCACTATACACATATGCCTCATCAGCACGGACACAACCACACACACTCCACTATCACAGTGACGCCCTCAGCAACATGGAGATTCGCACACACTCGGACACACATCCATACCCTACCGGCATCCGCAACACAACGATACCCACAACCAGATCCATAAGAACTCTGGAACGCACATCCAGACTCACACCCACGCTCTGTTGTCTTCCTCCCATATCGAATACACCCACTTCTTTTGTGAGTTGGTAATTTTGAAATGATTTCAATCTAGAAGAAACTTCTCTTCTGAAGTGTGTGAGGAAATATTTAGAAAAGCGGGTCAAGATTGGCCGTTGAAAATTGATTATAACGTGCTAGTTATTTATAAATCGTAGAAAAGAAGCTCAATTGGATACGATTTTCCGTACGAATTTTCTTCACCAACTAGTATTACGAGACATTTATCGTTGATTAAAGATATTAGATTTTCGCGTTCATGACCACTAGTTGGAATTTTCTGTTACAGTGTTCCATTTTCATCGAACAAAGACATGGTGGAATAGCTCTTATTTGCTGATGCCAAGAATAATCCACTTGGTAAAGGAATGAGTGAGCCATAAGAACTCCCATACCCTAGTTCACTAACTTGTAAAACATGCATATCATTTCGTGTACGTAGTTGAAACGAATAATTGAGATGAAAGAAGCCCGAATTCGGAAACGGGCTCTGTTCACACAGAATAACTCCAAGACAGGATCCTTTTGAGTTATATCTCATTTGAATAATAGATTGATTTATCTCTCTACATGATACTGGTGGTCAGTGACGCACCCAAAGGGGGGATTGGGGGGATCGATCCCCCCCCCCCCAAA
>OENT01001549.1:0-40374 GCA_900239685.1 Rotaria macrura
ATTCATCAGACAATTCTGTGCACAAAATTTCAGCTCAATCGAATGTATTTGTAAAGAGTTGTCGTGTTAACGGCCGACCGGACACACTGACCGATTCTAGAGTGTACTCACTTTTTGGGTACACAAAAATGATTATTTTTACACTTAACTTTAATCCAAATTATTGAGGAAAACAACCAATCATATGCAATTCAGAAATGACTTCACAGATGATGAGTAATGGTTCTTAACGAAGCCACTAGTATTCACTACACTACAACTACAATTTTGTAGAACACTAACTTTCGTACTAGAATAAAAAACGATAGTCAAAAGATGTCAGTATATACTAATGGCTATTCTCATAAACATTTTCGTTTACTAAAATATGACATAAATAGGGAAAGAAGTACAACTTCAATAGTTTATCATGAAAAGAATCACTGAAAGTACTTTGTTAAAAGTTAGAATGAAATTTTTAAGTCATTTTCACAATACTTGCACGATTAAAATCCAATACCTACACATTGTCGCTGTTGTAAGTTACAATCAGATTCTTTTCTTGTACAAATAGAAACAACAACTCTAACTTCAACAATTATACGACATAATTCAAACAAAGAAAATCTTTCAACAGTTGTAGTCGTAGAGATCCAATCCTGACATTCGCACTCTCTTTTTAGTTCAACAATTGCACAATGCTTCGTCTTATAAAGAACCACAAATTCTCATCGTATATATGAATAATGTTTTTTTTCAATTTTTCTTCCTATTTATCATATTTGATGAAACAGAACGATTCTCATTCTGAATTGGAAAAAGCAAGTTGAGCAATTTTGACATCAGAAAGAGATGTAAATTCTACTCAGCTGCCACTGATTATCATATGTCACAGCAAACTTATAATATATTACTTTCATACAGAGACATGAGTTTTAATGATTCCAATAAGATCATCAAGAATTTATGATATCATGGAGCGATGAATGAATCAGTGCGATTGAAACAAATAAACATCGTGATGTTCTTGAGTCATTGTCCAATATCGTCGAGTTATTTCAAGAAAATTTTTGTTCCTGCTTCCGGAATACAAATATTGTTCCATGATGAATTGAAGAACTTCAATTTCTTTCTCATTCAACAAGATTAATCATTTATATAATTACTATGGCACTAGAATCAATACGAGAAAAAACCTGATTCAGTCAGTGATTCACTGACATTCAATACAATAGATAATTAGTAAATTCCAAGTCGTTATGTCATTATAATAAATTATATTTACACGATGATATCATTCTTTTGCTTAAATGTGTCTTCAATTCTTTAAATTACTCTATGGAGATATTTCTTGGAAGTTGTATATATATATATATATTCCCAAATATTGATTCTAATCCCATTGCATTATTTATAAAGACTACAAGATTTTCATATCAAACAAATAGAAATTTGAGTAGCATTCGTGAGTTGTACAATATTCGATCATCTTATCGTTGAATCACAAAAATCTATGTAATCCTGTCCGTATTTCAAATGATTGATTGACATCTGCATCTATCGCCATATAGTAGTTTTACTTAAATGAATTACAGACTTAATTGTATTGATAAACGGTATTTCATAAGCAATTCTCATTTTTTTTGTTGTTGATAAATATAAGTATAAAGCAATCGAAATGACAAACCAAGAAAAAAAAATGAAAAACAAAACAGATTAAATTACATTTCATGACAACCAATTCCCTTTTGGAATGTAATAGGAGGCTTAATACTAAGAGTACAAATAGATATCATAACATTTCATTTGATTCTTTCAAATACATGGAACATTTTCGACAGATTTAACACATCTATTTACTAGAAAAACAAGATGATAGATCAAATCCTATGAGAATAATATGTGAAAAACAAAATTAAATATGATTATTTTATTATAACTATTTTAAAATAGAACTCTACATCATCTTATACATTAATTCTTGAGAAATTGTTAATAAACAAGTAAGTGAAATATAAGAACGATGTATTACTGATATAAAGTCGAATCATAACCCGTCCCTAGCAATCGTCATACTTAAGAAAATTTCTATATTTCAACGCTAATTTTCGATTGTATTAGACTAAAACAATCATAAGTTATAACTATCAATAATGTCTATTATATATACTAAAATATTTGACACTCAGATCATAATTGTATCGTGTGTGA
The DNA here is from genome assembly GCA_900239685.1 of Rotaria macrura. NCBI lineage: Eukaryota > Metazoa > Rotifera > Eurotatoria > Philodinida > Philodinidae > Rotaria > Rotaria macrura. Next base: position 2,191 of record OENT01001549.1, read on the forward strand.
TAGACTCATTTGCATGTATTGAGCAAGTAAAATTAGTTGATGATACTCAATGAAAATGTATGAGTAAATCTTTCAAGCTATAAACGCTGGTAGTCCTATTAAAATATTCATTAGAAATATATGAGCGGAGTAAATGTATATATATATGAATAAAAAATCAGCTTTACTCCTTAAGCATGTCATGATCATCATCTATTCTAGAGAAGACTTACTTTGCCCTAGGTCGAACAATAAAATTTTCATCCGTCAACTAATTTAAATTCATGCGTAATTTCCATTGACAGATGATGATGATGATGATTATTATTATTATTATATTCATCAATGACAGTTTATGAAAAATTGACCAATGTATGAATACTGATATTTGAAAACTATACCATTGTAAATAAGACGGATGATTGATTCTGTTGTTTTGCTTTCTTCAAATACAAGAAGCAATTAAATGATTGACTCATAAAAACTTGGATTTGTTCAAAGAAATTTTCATTAGAAAAAATAGTACGACGACTACGCCGTACACGGAAAGACCTGTTCTATTTCTAGTGTTGATTCTATGATGAATCTTTATTTTCCAATCGAAAAATACAAAACTATGTTCATTACATATCGAATGGTTGGTTGTTTTTTTTTTACAATCGACAGAAAACAATTCAACAATTGTTGTTCGAAGGAACGTGTTTTTTTTGGGAAAAACAACTAGACAGCTTTTGTGTTGAAAATCAAATTTTTTGTCATTTTATTTTTACTTAAACTCTAGATTCAACAATAGTTTCTCGATTAGTCTGTATGAATACAAGTCTATCACATTTTTTTTTGCGAATTATCTGCTTGAGTGCATTCTTTTTGTATTAATAATTTATTTTTGTTACAAAAGAGAGAGAAAATTGCGTTTTCTCGTCGTCATTGTCGTTGTGATTGCAAGAAGAAGAAAAAATTTTGTAATCATAATAGGAAACAAATAAGTATATGTTTATCACTCTTCAAATGCTATAGCCTACAAATGTAGAATTGACTCGATCCGATGACATAGACATTAATTTTCAACCAACTAATCAAAATGAATCATAGTCGTCAATATGTAGATACAGGTAAATAAAAAATTTAACCCAATGATACACATCAATGCTTTTACATTTATTTTACATTTAGAGAAAAGCAAGGCTGTTGCATATATTCATATATACTACGTGCCGACCAAAAAAATGAATGCCTCGATTTCTTGAATTAATATTTATCGAAGAATCTCTTAATAACATAAAAATGGAGAGGCATTTTCAATTAAAAATTAAACTATACTATATCAGTTGAACGTCAAGGTCAATGCATGAATAATTGCACTGAATACTTAAAACTATCTGTGACCAAAATCAAAAACTTCTTCTGTCAATAATAAGAAATCAGCAAACGATCAATGTAAAATATCTATATGAATGATGTCGCATTTATTCACAACTAGAGTAAAATGAAGAATATAACGAAAAGAAAAAGTATCAGGTATAAGTAAACATGTTTTCATCTTTCTATAATAGTTGCTCGTCTTTAATTTGTTCGATTAATATTGTTTTGGTGTATATATTTGTTCTTTTTACTTTCTGAAGACGACAAGTTTTTTGGTGCATAATTAAAGTTTTGAAATGGAACGATGAAGTTAATTTTCAACTATTCAGTTCGTACACAAATTATATGAAAACTCGTGCGAAGATAAAAACAAAACCATGCCATTTAAATATTATTTTAAAACAAAAAACAAACGCATCGTTCACAATGTTTCAATATGGGATAAGTATATCTATAGATGCACTAGATTTTCTTTTTAAATACATCAAAGTAGACATTATTTTCGTGTTAGAATTTTACATGTTCATGTCAATAGATTGAATCTTTATTCGATGAGAACAAAAAGAACCTTCTCTTTGACTATTTTATTAAAATATAGACGTGGTAGTCACCAATTTTATCATTTACTTCAAACGATGAATTTTCATAATTAATCACGATTTTTTACTTGGAGCATGATGATTATATACAATTATGCTTTTGCTACTTTTTTATTATTGTTTGACTATGTCAAGTTCTACTAATCTGTAAATTATGAGGTGTCACTTGACTGATATTTCACTTAGATAAAAATGTCAAAATCCTCTGCAAGATTTATATAGTTATGTCAATAGAAATATGAAACTTATATTTCTATTTTGAACTTTCAACGTTATTTATTGATCGTTACATTTAATCTAATATTTAACAGTAACCATATATTTGATTTTTTCTTTTGACATCGAATTCGTGTAAGAGTACTTGTGTTGTTCGTTTTTGATAAAAATTAAGCAATTTTCTATTTGCATATGTTATTAGCGAGAATGAATCAGATAAATGAGAATCAATGAAGCGAATCCTAGCGAGCTTACAGCACAAGAATAAATCTTCTGTTTGATACGCATTTTTCTCTTTTTCTTCTTTATAGAATACCTTGATTACACGCAATTTTAAAGGTGACTGTGGCCGATATGATACACTTTCATAGGAAGAAATATATCTACTAGTATTTACCTGTTTATATTGTATTGCTAATAATCATACAGAAACACTCTCGTTTCGATTTGCCGATATATATATATATATGTATAGGATTGTTTACTTTTTCTTTTATTACTTATTTTTTAATCATAGTAATCTTATTATTCAAATATACGAGAAGCTTCATTATTATCTGTACTCGTAATTGCAATCTTTGATTATTGAACAAACACAAATACGATCCAACGCAATTATTTCGACACGATTGCGTTTGGGTACGATTAATAGTCAACGAACGGCAATTATGTTTGAGAAGAGACTTGGATTATTTATCTAATCTTTTCTTTTTCTATTTCATATTCTTTAGCCTTTTCTATAGATATTTTTTTCTTCTTCTTCTTGTTTTTTTTCTATCTCTCTTTTCTATCTTGCATTTGAAATGTGAGAATGTAAAAGAAAACATAGTCAAATGAATATTATTCTGAAAACAATCCATAATCGATTTCTATATATTCGATAACTTGACATTTCATAATTTATTGAACAAAACAAATTCTTCTACTTTTTCTTCGTTTACGTGTCTTGTTTTTCTAGATTACAGTATATATTCTTATCTATTCAAAGTCTATTTGAACGAAACATATGGGTAATACGCCTAGTGGAAGCGGACTTAAAATTGGTAAAATACTTACAGATTCTGATGTTATTGAATTATCAGCTCTTTCTGGTTTTACACCAGACAAAGTACGTGAGTGGCATACAGGTTTCATGGTATGTATGTTTTATATTATTCATGTATTCGAACCTATTCCATACAATTTCCTTTCTAATTCATTTGATGAGTATCTTAACAAAAAAATACACTTATATTTTTTACTAGAGCCAAAATAGTATCTATAAGTGTAAGCATGAGATTTAACTCATAAGAAGAGTTAGTTCGTTCATTTCATGATACACAAATTAGTCTCATTAGATATGAGTCTACGCTAGAAAAACAAAGACAAATTAATAGAGTGTATGTCTGCTAATCTAAATGATTTATTTTTGAGTACACAGTTTTTATGACTATGAAATAATATTGTCTCATGGAGGTTTTTGTCAATATCAATAGTTTTCATTATGTGAATCGTAGTTTGTTTTAGAATCTTGAAATATATTGTCAGACATAATGAATACGAATGACTTTTAGTAGTTTAGCAATATGCTAGCGCAAAAGAAATTCGAAAGAAATCAATTCATTTTATTCTATGCTCTCTTATTTTCTTTTCTATTGTAGAAAGATTGTCCGACTGGAAAATTAAATAAAAAAAAGTTTATCGAAGTTTATAAACAATTTTATCCAACTGGAAAAGCTGAAAAATTTTGTGAATATATTTTTCGTGCATTTGATAATGATAGTTCAGGCAATATCGGTATGTACAAGAAGCTTCTTTATTTTTCAACTCGTAATTTATGATCATAGAAGTTTCTATATGAAATTCTATTTAAAACAGCAATAGAATTTTGACTTAAAATATTATTTTGGAACTCTTATGAAATCTACGAAAGAAAAAACAGAACGTCAAAGAAACGAAAATTAATATTATTTATCGTTTAGATTTTTGTGAATTTTTAGTTGCTATTTCAATCACTGCTCAACAAGAACCACAGAAAAAATTAGAATGGGCATTTTCTATGTATGGTATGTATTTCATTCCATTACCAAATTAACGAAATTTCATTTTTATTAATCAATTAGATATTGATCGTAATGGTTTTATTGAAAAGAAAGAAATGAGAAAAATCATGGATGTAAGACTAAATATTTTCTTTTCATTGAAAAATTCTCTTTCCTTTATTTCTATGTGTCTTATTTTAAAAAAGGCTATTTTTGATCTTCTTGGCGAAGAACGAAAAGGTGCAAATACACCGCAATTAAAAGTTGATCAAATATTTACAAGAATGGATGCCAATGGTGACGGAAAATTATCCAAAGAAGAATTTATTTCAGGCTGTTTACAGGACGATTATTTAAGAAGATTACTTGCACCATCAGCCTCATAAATTAACATAGATATACCTATTTAAGTTTATTCCTTATGATACTCAATTAATTAATTTACTTTATTTTTTTTCGTGTTTTTTTTTCTTGTTCACATGAGCGTACTTACATAAGGATAAAAAAGCAGAACGAATCAATTGGATAAGAATTCGTGTTTTTCTAGTAGCAAAGCCATTGACATACGATGTTGTATGGATTAAGGCTTTCTCTTTATTTTTCTGAATAGTCTATCAATTATGAAAGAGAGAGAGAGAGAGAGAAATCTAAATTCATTAAGTCGGCATTAATTCTATTAAAATTTTTATTTCGTGTATTCCATTGTTTTTTTTTTCGAGGAAATATTAAAAAAAAAGAAAATCTATTCTTTTGATTAAATAAAAAATCATTTATTGAAACCTCAGAAATAAAAACGATTGTGAAGTTTTATATTCAAGTTAATTGTCTTCTTTCAACATTGTTTCGACACCCGGAAGAAGAATCTTTTTTATGATAAATCTTATTTAATTGATGGATGTTCATTTAAAGAACATATATAGAATCCTCTATAAACTAAGCATGTGTCATTTGTAGCAGTATGTTATTAAAATAATAATAAATACGTTCGCAGATTGTCGCGAGTATACGACAATGTAGAATATATGAAATGTAATGTTCATTTGTGACATTAATATGCATTTGTCAAAGTTTTTGAAGAAGAATAACAAGAATAACTAATTCCGAATATTAATTAAAGACTATTGTCAATGATAACTATGATTGTTCACAATTGATGTAACAATGTATTGAATTAAACATAGATTTTATATGATCACGATATCTATTTATTCAAAAATTTTAATTTTTCGAAATTATAATGTCAGAATATTTTTGTTGAACAGATATTCATTCAATTAAAGACGTGCGTCAATGAACAAAGTTTACATAGAAAATACATGAATAACATTATGAAGAAATATATATTCAAAGAAAAGAGAAAAAAACATCATACATTCGAATAGTGAACTTATCAGGTTTCAAAAAGTGGCATAGAAAAATAAACTAACTTCATCGTGTATGAATCTCGTTCACTTTGTTTTCTTTTTACATAAATTTGAATTTCATTCAGCATGATTAAACAACACCTGCTAAAACAATTTCACGTTACGAGAATATTTCAAAATCAAAGCGCGAAGTCGATAGTTAAAAGAAAGCAAAAAAAGAAAAGAAGAATGAGAAGAGTAATTTTAATCAATACAAAAGTCGAAAGAAAATGAAAAAGTAACAACATACGAAAATCTGTTGTATGAAGAAGAGAAAAAGAACAAGAGATCAAGTATCTCACTTGACTAGTAGTATTTAACAAGAATGAAGATAGAGAAATAGAAATTCTTTCGTACAATTGGATGATGTTAAATTCGGTACATAGTATTCGTTCAACAAAAAGAAAACTGGGAGAGTTTGAAGAAAATTTTTTTTTTTCTATGAACCATTTGAAGATTTTTTGGTTGACATTAAGAGTTTACTTATATGTCGATCATTTTCACATGCCATGGCGAATTGATCTTTGCCCAAATATCCTAATGATTCACATTGAGCTTTAGAAAATATTTTATGCACTTTTGTATCAACTCTTGATGGATCACTAATGTCAATACCCAATAATTCATAAATAGACTAAATAATAATAAGAGAAATATTTAGTTTGTAGAAATTATACGATTATTAACATTTTGAGTCAATAGTAGGCTTTCATTTCTTTTAACTCGAATGACATTCTTTACCTTGACACAATTATGTCTATGTGTGAATTGCATCGATAAATTTCGTAAACTACATTTCTCAATGGAAAATAAGAGACTGTTTCAACATTGAAATAAAATACATACCTCAACAACCAATCTCATTTCGTTTTCGTCAATGAATCCGTTACGATCAATGTCGTACATTGAAAATAAAAGTTGAATTTTTCGTACTGGATCTTTGGATGTTGTTGTACAAATAGCAAGAAGAAATTCCATGAATTCTAAGAAAATAAATATTCTATTGATTTTTTTTGTTGTATTGTTCGAATAGAATATACCCATATATCCTGAACCATCTTTATCGAATAATCGAAAGGCATGTTCACAAAATTTATTGACACGACCCTTCTTATAGAATTGTTGATAAATATCAATAAATTTTGCTTTTGTAAGTTTACCATCAGGACAATCACGCTATGAACATAAAATGAAACATCTATGTTTTGTAACAACTACATCGATATTTATACGTACCATAAACTCTCGATACCATGCAAGAATCATATCTCGTGTGAATCCAGTTTTTTTTATCAGATAATTAATATCACGAGAGCTAAGTGCTTCTGTTGGATTCTTACGTTCCCGACGGCGCAATCTTCTTTTACCTAATTTAACTACAGGATCTAATTCACTAGTACCAGTTCCTTCCGATGTATATCCAGAATTTTCATATAATGTTGAAGAAGCCGATGGTGGATCAACAGATACTTCAATATCTGCTTCAATCTCTTTGCTACTATGATTAATGTCAATTATATTTTCCTTAGATTTTTCATAATAATATGGTGTTCTCCATTGTCGATAGAATTGAACGCCGAGGAGATACAATGATGGTAGAATTGTAAACATAATCGATGATAAAAAGTAAGAATAAACTCGATGCGTAAATATTATGTTGTTAATAGAATGCACTAGCTACGATTCGTGTGCCGTGTCATGCCGACGCTAATTTTGTTATGAGTATTACTATTGTTGTTGTTGTTGTTGTTGTTGTTGAGGAATTGTCTAGTTTAGTGATGCGAAGAGAAAGTAAAAGTTTTTTATGAGAACTATTTGGCGTCTATAAAAAAAATTTCTTTTTTCCTTTCAACAAAAAAAAATGACACTTATTCGTTGGTATTTAACATTGACGTAGTTGTCACAAAGCACATTGTGTCTGCATCAAAATAAATTACGAGAAAGAAAGAAAAGCGAGTACAAATATTTCTCTTTTTTTTTTTCTCTTCCGACAAAAAGGAAGATGTTCGTTTATGAGTATGCCATACTAAAGAGACGCCTCAAGTAATGTGAATATAATAAAAAGAAAAAAAAAAAAAAAGAAGAACAACTAGACCTAAATTAATATGTATAAACGAGAAAAAAGCAGGGGGCCATGCTCATGGTGGAATACATACTTTTAAACGAAAAATGATTGTTTTTATTGCTCGCTTCTTCCATTAGAATGAATTAAACGTTTATTCAGAATACTATACACATATATAAGTCCATTGAAATGTATGTGTATTTAATGAAAAAGGCCGATTGTATAATTATTTAGTGATATAGAATAATAAAAATTTAAAAGAACGGAAAAACTCATATGTCAGCTAAGTAATCGATCAAAATTGTATCATGTGTCAAAAGAAAAATATGTATGACTATTTTTATTTTGATTTAAAAGTAATGTTCTTTTCAACAATAAAAATTTGTTTCTATTAAATAAATAAAAAAAGAACAAGATATTGACTTTTCTTGGTAAGAAAGATATTTTACACCATTAAATTAATCCTATATATATATATATATGTTACATGATTGATTTTGATGCAGAAAATAGTCAATAGTTCACTTATAAGGCGATACGTCATCTGCCATCAGTATGTAATAGTTGCATTGAATCGTACATGGCCTCAATTCATCAAGTAATTTTAGATGGACGTTTACCTCAATTAAATTTACTTATCAATAAAGTTGGTTGTAATGTTAATGAAAAAGATTCATATGGTCGAGCACCACTTCATCTAGCTGTTCTTTCTGATCAAGAAAATTATGGTTATCGAGTAGCACGTCTTCTTATTCAGGGTGATGCCGATATAAATATAACCGACACTCAGCAACGAACACCACTTGTTTATGCATGTTTACTTAATCGTTCAAAACTCATACCACTACTTTTACGAACAAAATCTATTGACTGGAATATAATTGATTCTGAAGGTTATTTAGTTTTACATCATGCAGCATCATCATCTAATACATCCATACTTGCAAATATTGTTCATGAAATGAAATTAAATGGACTTTTAATTGATTGTAAAACTGAATTAGGTTATACACCATTGATATTATCTATAAAATCATTTCGATTTGATAATGCTATTTATTTTCTTGATCATACGAATGCATCACCATTTTCTATTGATGATGAATATCATTATACATGTCAACGTTGGGCACAACATGTTGGACCCAAATTAAATGAACGAACATATTATTATTCTAGACGAAGTTCAACATCGAAAAGAAATCGAAGTATCGATAAAAAGTAAGTTTTATTTCACATTATGATTAGTTAAAAACATAAACTCATTCATGTTCTTGTCTCATTTTAAGTATACCAAATTATAAATTTTATCATGGTAACGAATCACCATATCAATGTAAAATGCTTCTATGTAATCATAATCATATGAAATCATTAGAAGATAGTACATATACACCAGCTATTTTCTCACCACGTACTGTAGATCGAAAATCATTAACTTCATCTGGTCCTATTCATAGTGAGAAAAATACTCTCAAACCATCTTATCAAATGTGGATGCAACTTGTACAACGATTACATGATCGAACGTCATCATTTAAGCCTGTTGTCGATGAAGATAATCAGAATTTATCAGAAAAACGATTACGAAGAGAAAAATCATGGACCGGTCGTGAAATGATTTCACCTTGGCGTACCGATAGACTTAATTCAAATAAACAAGTTGCATCATTACTTAATCATTATTCAAGAATGTTAACAACTGATACACAACAACGATCGGCATCAAGTGTAAATGATAGACCAAAAAGTATCTTACGTCCACATGGAAGTACCAATAGAGTTGGTTTAACGAAAGAAGTTAAATTTGCTACCTATTAATTATACATATATGTGTAATTCGTTTTTCTTTTCTCTTGAATTCAAAAAAAAAACAAAAGAATGCTTCATTAGAAATATTAGAAAATGTTTTAGTGAATTCATGTCAATGTTGATACGATGATAATTATAGAAATTCGAGCGTTATACAACTAACGGGATAAGTAGACACGAGTGTATGAAAGAAAATAAACAACAAGATAGTACGTTCTTTTTTCTATGAATCCATTTCATAGTTTGTGAAAATGATGTAAGTTTTTGATTAGAAAATTTTAACAAAACTTTCTAATAATACGATAAAACGATGTCAGCTTATGAATGACATTGAGAAATCTTACGACAGACGTTCTATGTCGTTTATTTCTATACAAAAAAGAAACCAACAAGAAATATATTACATTGCGGGTAACCTATTATTTTAAACTACTAGAAAATAGTTTCATATTGTGAACACTAACTTTATTGTTTAATTGTCATGGTGTTATCGTTGATTTATCGAACAGAAACGATCTGTGTATAAATCTTCGATTTCATGTATCCGTGAACACAACCTTTCAACTTCTCTTAATTCACTGTGAATAAGGAAGCAAAGTAAGAGAAAAATTAAGAACAGAAGAAAAGAAAACAAATAAAGATCGTCTTTATTGTGTACAGATTGTCGTTAGTTTACTTTGTTCGATGCAACTCAAATTGTCATGACTAAGCACTGTTAACATCAATCGTTGGATAGCATGTCAATCTAATTAGGGTTATTCATGATCTATCGATTAGTACGAGAAGTCTAGGAAATTTATTTCATTATTCTGAAGATATTAGTTTTATGATTTCGCCGTCAGATAGCATTTTATTAAGACAAAGTAGCCGTATGAAAAAAAAACTATTTATTCTTCCTTCCTTACCAAACACTTGGTTTCTATTAGGAAGAATTTTTTTTCTGACTTGAAGGAGTTGTTTTTAATTATTACCAGCAACATAAATTCTTTTGAATGATTACGAATTCATGTTAGTCTAAAAAGTCATTCAGAATTTATTGAAATTCAAACACTTGACAACGGTGAGCAGGCTAATATGAAAAATTACAATGACGATTATAGACGCTGATCTAACTTCTCAATTAAACACAAAGAACAATATTTGATGTTCAAATACATAATCAGAGGAGTATAAGGAAAACTGTTACTATGATCTCATGAGAATTAAACATATATGAAACATAATGAATCTATTGACATTTCCATAGAAGACATTGATGAACATGGGTTTCGATTTATAAAGTCCTATTTAATGTTAATGCATGCCAATAATGAAAGATGATAGTCATTATACATTACAATCAATATGATAGACGAGAAAACGACAGCTATGTTCTGTTCAGTTTTTTTTTCTTTTCATACTAATTCTACCATGGATTTTAGTCTCACGAGTATGTACGTCACTGTCAATGACAGAAGAAGCAAGTATAGAATACTATTTATTATAGAATGCAAGAGGCGAGAGTATTTACTCTAGTGTTCGATGGAGTAGTCTATAGTTTTACCTTGACGCTTCAAAAAAGTGTCAACACGTCATGTTGAAAATATTTTTCCGTGATTACAATAGTTTCTAGATTTCTAGGAATATAATTCATGATCAAAATAAAGAAGGCTTCTTGAAAAAGTAATTTAAGAAAATAGTATTCTCATATTGAGACCTATGATTCTTACCGTAGAAAAAGGAAACATCTTAGAATAAGTATGAAAAGGCATCACTAGACTTTTCAGTAGTAATAAACTACAAAGAGTATCTTATCCATACATCAGTCAACAGCAAAACAACATCGCCTTTCTTATTATATCTTCTGTCCAATTTCATCTATCGTTAAATAACGATTATTCGGCATTACGTGATTCTATAGTGCCTCTATCATTCATATTTACTTTAAATCTTATCTTTAAATTTTTTCTTTTTCTTCTTCTTGTTTATCTTTTAATGAAATGTAAGAAAAGAGAAAACGATAGTGTTAACATTTGTAGGAGTGTTCATTTCGTTTCATGTCATACATACAAGTAGATTGTTCTAGGATATATCTATTGGTAAAATTTTAATACATGAAAAAATAATATTTAATTGAAATTAATTAACAAAGGTAAGTAATCGCTTTTGAAATTCATTATCCGATTAGACATAATTTTTAATGCTTCAAATATAGATCTGAATAATTGGTTATTTTTATTCATGAAATTTAGTTTGAATTTTGTCATGTGTCTAACTATATGCATCTATTTGTTTGATTTATTATTAATCGAAATTCCCTATGCACTTAATTCGAAATAGTTCAAGTCAAATAGAGCGAGAGAGAGAGAGAAGAAGAATTAACTCAGCATATCTCTTTCTTTCTATCATTCTATTTTTTGATTAAAGTTATGTTTTCATAATCTCTAGGTGAAGAAAAAATTTTTTTTCTTTTTTTGACATTCTAGTTACGGAAATCATTATTAAACTAGTAGTTCCTTGACATTATTATTAGGGCATCGATGTTAATACGAATATAAATTGATGTCGCCGGAGTTTCTTGTATACTCATTAAAACACTTCGAAGTTATTTCGATGAAACATTTATCATCAAAAACACAAGATAACACATACATCATCTTGTCAAAACAGCTTCTCGTTATTTCTAGTGAATGACATAAATGACAAATTCATCGTTCAACAACATAATCTTATCAGTAGACACAAAGACGCTAACAAGTTCTTCAATATAGTAGAATCATTTCCATCGGGAAATGAAAACAAGGTCAGTAGGCGACTTTAATATGAATTTGAATGTATCTGTTTTGTCGAATATAAGAAGAACAACAGAAACTACTCGAATCTCTTTCTCTCTCTCTCGATGTTATAGATAAATAATCTTTCTTTTGAGTCAATAGCTCTTCATAGAATATTCTTCATATCGAGGTGCTTAATATTGATGCGTCTAGTTGATTTCCGCTACGACAGAATGTTAAGAGCTGTAATGTTTCTGTTCTATGATGCAAATCGTCTTCCGTCTAGCGTGTCTTAATGGTTAAATATAACTCAATTTATTCACACGCATATACAATTCTTATGTTGTGCAACGTGTTGACCTTCGGATGACCAATGATTTTTAACTATCGTTTGAGTTATTGTCAAAGTAAGTGTATGCACACAAATTCAACAATCCTTATTATTCTCAATAGGATCTACTCGTTTTCCTCACTCGTGTCCCTCTTAATGCCATCGAACTATCAACTTGATGTCGGATGTGTCTGTCATTTTAATGTTCAATCTCTTTTGTTGTGCGTGTTTTTTGTTCTGCCACTGTACATATGATCTATTCTTTTCGAACGTACATACTTTGCATATCCATAAAACAGAACTCAATTAATTGATAAATCAATACGGAAATCATCATTTTGTAAAAAGCAGTAACATTGACATGTAATAAAGGGCGAGTACAGTGTCAACGAACACGTTATGAGACCAAACATACTCATTATAGTTTCATCATGCAGACACACACATACACACACACTTCTCTAGTTTGCATTATCTTTGCTTTAGTGAATATATATCGTACCACTTGGGATCACGCAAATAAACGAGAGAAAAGAATACTCTAATGACTGCAATTAGACATACTTGTTCGAATATATAAACATGAGTATGATGCTCATTTGCCTCAAAGAAAAGAATAAATAAAGAAATATTTATATTACATATAGGTGATAAAAGACATCGAACAAGTAGAGAAAGAAAAAAAATGAAAAATCTTTCGATTGATCGAACTCATCGAATCGATTATCATTTAAATGTCGTCAAGATATTTGAAATTTGAAGCATATTTTGCATAAAACAAAGAGGCGATAGGCTTGTTTCGACCTGTATGATAGAGGTAACCGAGTGGTCATTATATTCACATTGAATGTTTTATGCAATCTCATCTAATAGTAATAGAGAAAGCGTCACTTGTCAATCTCATACGATTGTTAGTTTTATCGGTTATAAATTACGAACAATTTTTTCAATCATATGATTTTCTATATATCAAAAGAAATCTGATTGAAGATAAACGAGAGAGATCATCGTTAAATAAATGAAACGTCATTCATAAATTTTATTTTGACCATGAATAGCGTTAGCTTTCATTAAATTGTATTTATTAATATAACTATATGAAGATGCTCTCTCTTTGTCTCTTATCGTCTTTTTTTTTCATCGTCTTCCCGTTGTTACTCTTCAGATAAGTTTTTCTTTCTGTTCTCTTGATCTGTCTTGTTGTTTCTCTCGATCGTCTCTAATTAGTGATGAAGAGATGATTTGACTTTCGGTCTGAGCCGTTACAGCCTACAGCTTTTCTTCTTTCTTGCATTCTCTTATTTTTTTTTTCTTATTCCATCAAAGTTTATTTGTCTTATTAGACCCAATACACGAGGAGAAATAAGAGAGCACATAAGAAGGACAATCAATATATTGGTAGACGACCACGACTACCATGATGCTCTTCTAAATAGCCTTATATTTGTTTTTTTAATAGCATAATTCATTTCTTTCTTTTAGCTTGTTCATTCTGAACGCATGATCTTTTTCCTCTCATAGAGATTGTGATCTCACATTTACACATAATATATGATGCTACTTGTCGATATAATACTCAATTAAAAATGATAATAATTATCCTTCGTTTTCTTCTTATTCTTTCCATTTATCATCAAGGTAAGACCATGTGACAATCTAGTTTTTATTACAAAGTACTATCGAAATGTGTTTTTTTTAATTTCCTACCTGCAAATGAGTCTTCTTCGAGATTTAAAAAGTACGACAATAATTGATCGTTAATGTTGTATTTAATTTTCGATATCAGAAATATCTATTGAAAATTCGAAAATTTATTTCATTTTACTAGAAATAAATATCAAATAATACAGTATACGTCTATGATATCCAATCGAATGTAAAACAAGTCGGAAAATTCTAAATATATCGATTACATTGTTTTCATACATATGTTCGTTAACGGTTATGATGATAGAAGAAAAGAGCTCTAGAAGAAAAATACATATAAATATGATTCTTATAGATTCTATGTCATGTCTTAACGCATCATAATCACTATGTGTGTGACACATTTGATGACCTAACCATATTCATTTATATGTATTAATTCCCGATAGATTAAGTATAAGTTGAAGATGTCTATCTAATATAGAAACAAAACAAAAAAACCTAGTAGCATAAAATGTATTAGAGAAAAAAAAGAGGAAATTTTTATCTGAGATTTTTGTAATTTTTAGCTGTTACTACAATTCAACATCCCATCGGACCAAATTTTATTCCAACAATCGTAACAAAACAACGACTCTATTATAATAGTATAGGTACACGACTTGATTGTTCGGCTACAGGTAATCCACTACCTATTTTACAATGGTTTCGAATGAATGCTAGTAATAATGATCAATCATGGATACATGTTCAATCATCAGAGTTCATGTGAGACGAACAATTAAAGACTACATAGAAAAAAAAGACTTATGATTCATGTTGTAATTTAGTCATATCTATGATAATGGAAGTTTATTTATTCGTCCATTTCAAGATTTTATCAAAGTCATTCATGCTGGTATATTTATTTGTCGAGCTGAAAATGCAGTTGGTAGTATACAAACAATACCCATACAACTTAAACCACGTAAGAATAATAAGAATATTATAGTCATATGTTGTTTTTTTATTGTTGTAATTTGATGTTCATATGATCAAACTAAAGTAATATGTCTGAGCCTAAAAGCCAACCACTCAAACACTCGTTATAAATTTCGACTGACACACGCATGTTGCTAATAAATCGTTCTAGAGTAGATTATCTTTTTCTATTTTTTCATCACTCACAGGAAATCAAGATGAACATAAGTATGTCTACAAAAATTCATTTCTTGACAAGTGCTAATGAATGACTCTGTATGTTTACGTGATAATCACTTGTGAAAATGTTTTTTTCTACTGTATGCTCTAGTAATTGAATGAGAAAGACTCAAATGTATTAGTATTATTTGATGTAAACACTCAGACGAATGACGTTACGTATTTAATGGATAAAGAAATGAAAATTACATATTAATATGTACACATAACAAGACTATCATATTATTCTCATGTTTAACAGGTTAACCTTGATAAATGATTAATCATTTCTAAATATAAATCTCTAGTTAAGTACAAAGATAAAACTCGTAGGAATGCCCTGAGCCGATGAACATGGGGCGGGGATATTACACTTCCGCCTTCGTCACCACCTTGATCAGGGTCATCCCTAAACACTCAACAGGAAACGAGTCCTTATAGTTAGTCACACCGATGTCATTATAGTTAGATTCAATGGTTTCCGGTTCTTTTCTCGGACCGGATCTACATCTATTTGCAATATGCATTAAATATAGTAACCATTTAACGAATGTTCTCGATATATCATTGTAAATATTTTATTGAATTTTCAGTCCATGAAAATGATTTTGTTCGTCTCACAACTAATTAGTCGCTATTGAGTTGGCATTGTGTACGTCCTCGAGACTTAAATCAATGTTGAATACAATATTCTAAGGTCTTACCTTTAGGGTTATAACTATTGAGTTATTGCACTTTTTAAATAGATGATGTTTGTTACCCTCAGGAAAATTTATTTTCTCCTTGAAACATTTTTACAGAACTAGACTTGAAATTTGAATAGTTCATTGTAAAATAATCATATCGATACTATAATTAACTTGTCCTCATTGACAGAAGAACATTGAATGTGTTTGGATGTATAAACAATATAAATTAGAAGTTATTCATACATATGTAATTTTATCTACGAAGAAGAACTATAACAAAAATATGTTTCTATAGTTTTAAATAAATGTGAAAACTTCGGACTTATGTCCGAGAGTTATGTGTACTTCAAAAAGTGAATGAGACAAATCAGTCATTCTAGAATGTGTGCACGAATGAAGTATCTTGGTGAAAATTTTTGAAAAACGCCAAAACTACTGATCATCTCAGACATATCTAGGCAATTTTGTTTCTAGATGCAGTTTTTGTGCATTTGAGACCTTTTTGCAGCCAATGTTTTGTTAGAAAGCTGCGATTTGGTTCAAAACTAATATCAGATTCGGAATCAGCGTTAAAAACTGAGTCACTTTACATAAGTTGTGGATAATTCTGAGAAAAAAGTTTTTTTGAAAAAATCCCTGTACCCCCCCTCAGGGATTGTTTGGTGAAAAATGACAATTTTTTCGATAACTCAGCCATTTCTTACCGGATCCTTCTCCTCTTCGAACTCGACCGAGATATTCATCAGACAATTCTGTGCACAAAATTTCAGCTCAATCGAATGTATTTGTAAAGAGTTATCGTGTTAACGGTCGATCGGACACACTGACCGATTCTAGAGTGTACTCACTTTTTGAGTACACAAAATGTGATAATCATTTAACCAATAGATTATCTTCGAAGTCAGAAGATAAAAACATGAAATCTTTTGCAAAGTGTTCATCTAAAATCCATTAATCAATGCTGACATTATTAAATCTCAGAAATATGACTAGAATATTCATGTGCATATAAGAGACTTTTGTTCTTTTCAGATTTCTTCTATGCCTCCCTTAGATATATCGAACGTACGTTATAATGTAACATAAAACTTCTGAAAGAAATGATTTTTTTCTTTTCGATGATTGTTATTTATTTCGTTTTTCTTTATTTTTTAGAAATCTATGATACGTATGACATTGAAGTTAAAACTCCCTATGGGTTTGAACATTCGTCAGTTATAATATCATGTGAAATATCACCACCATCGGCAACTTCTCATGTCACTATCATAGGTTGGCTAGAAAAAGTCAATAATCAAATAATACAACTTGATTTACGTAAGTTTATTAATAAACAATAATTCAAAGATCTAATGTTGAACAATTCAATTAATATATAGAACCAAAAACAAAATATAATTTGTTACCGAATAGAAATTTAATTATACATAATTTATTGAAATCTGATGATAATCGAAGTTATGCTTGTATTGTTAATAATCAAATAGATAATCAAACACGACAAAGTCGATTCAAATCATTACGTGTTCGAAGTAAACTAAATTAAATCGTTTGTTTTTATATTCGAGATAAATTTCTATTGAACATTTAGTTCGTTCACCATTCGGACCGGAATTATTTATAATAAATAATACAGAATATCGAGCACAATCTGGTGATACTAGTGAATTACCTTGTGGTATAGCATCATTATCAAACAATATGTCAATTTCATGGTCAAAAGATACCATGGAATTGAATAATATTGAAGATAAACTCTATAATAATTCTTTAATTCTTCAACATTCTTCATCAAATGATTCAGGAAATTATGCTTGTCATATTGATGATGAATCAATTGGACGAATGACATCGTCAATATCATTAAAAATTAATAGTATGTCATTAACCTTGAACAATCATTTTGAAAACAATGGAAAAGAAAGAGAGAATTTCTTTTTTTCTAGTTCCAATTAAATGTGATATAAATATTCAAGAGATAAATATCAATGCCGGATCAAATACTGAACTAAGTTGCAATGTTAATCTAATACAATATTCATCTAGTCAATGGCAATGGTATCATAATTCTATATTATTACCGAGTCAACTAAATCGATATACAATTTTAAATGCAACACGTCAACATATGGGAATGTATCAATGTTGTTTTATTTCAACATTGTCAGATTTAAATAGTTGTTGTGCACAAACTCAAATTCGTGTAATAAGTAAGTCATTATGATTTGAAGACAAACCGATGAAACAATATAACTAAAAGTAGATGTTTATCCGAATTCATTCTCATCACATAGAATATTAATGTTTTTCAACTATTTATTTAATCTTTTTGTTTTTGAATGGAACCATTGACATGACCATCAAATGTATAGAATAACTATGCATATTTTAGTCGATAAGATTGATAAACTATGATCTCGTGTACGTAATGTAGTTTGTTTGTTGAATTCAATAGACATGTTAAGATTGAATATGTAATTGTAACATACTCATTCTAAGAGTTGACAAGTGTTCAGGATATTATTGATATGAGTTGGATTAATTGTACAAACATTAGATTTAACATTTGTTTCTATCACTTCGATAAAAATTTGTCAATGATTACCAATAAGATCAATGTATTTACTTTTCTTTTATGTCAATAATACGAAATACTTTATCTAGAAGGAAAATATTTATTTAAAATATTTAGATTCACCTCCATTGATAATTACAAATACACAGACACATTTAAATAGTATAATTATTTTACCAGAAAATAATGATCATAGTCCGATTGATCTTAATTTTACAATGTATGGCGATCCTATACCGGATATAAATATTTTTAAAGATGGTCAACAATTATTACATAATTATACAATTAAATATCTACCAGCTGGTGATATGTTTATTCATTATCCAATCTATATATCAAATATTAATGATACGGGTCTTTATGAATGTTCCGTTACGAATATTTTTGGATCAATATCATTATCAAAACATATTAATATCAGAAAACAGAAGCCATTTATTCAGTCACTCTCAAATTTAACAATTCGAACTAGTGAACAATTTACTATTGCATGTTATGCTTCAGGTCAACCGAATTTACATTTACTATGGATCGATCAAACAAATAGTCGAATAGTTAATAGTTCATCGACATCTCCAATTTTATTTACGTCCCGAAACACTAAACATACACTGTATATATGTAAAGCGATGAATCCTTATGGTGAATCATCATCTCAATTACAACTAACAATTCAGATGCCGGCAAAAATTTTATTAGTATCATCAGATCAAACAGTACGAATGAATTCCAAGTTAAAGATTCATTGTTTAGCTGAAGGTGATAATCAATTAGAATTAACATTGAAAAATTCTCTGCGAAATAAATTGAATGTAATGGAAAATAATTTCGAAAATCGAAAGAAATTAACAATGATTATTGATAATATTCAAATGTCTGATAATGGTTCATATGAATGTTATGCACGAAATAATTATTCGGAAGATCGTTCAATATTTGAAATCATAGTACAAAACGTACCAGATAAAATTGAAAATATTCTAATTCAAAATTCAGAAAGAATCTTTTGGATGAAATCATTCGATGGTAATGCAAGAATTTTAAACTATATTCTTAGAATTCAAACTCAACAAGGTAAAGAAAAAAGAGAAATCATTTTTCCATTTTCAATATTTAATTTAATTCAGGTTTGTCATGGTCGAACGAAACAATTATTGTCATTGAGGATAGTGACATAACAAGTTATTTATTTGAAAATTTCTTTTCAAAATGTACAATGTCGGTTATTATCCAAGCAGTTAATATAATTGGACCATCATTACCTAGTGAACGTATTTATTTTCAAACAGATGCCAAACGTAAATGATTATTTGATTTTTTTCTTGAAATGGAGAATTGTTGTTGTTTTTTTCTAGAATTGCGAATCGCTCCCTATGATCTTACTGCAATTAATATATCTTCGAAAAGTTTGATATTAACATGGCAGGTGCGTAACAATGATCACTTTTCTTTTATTGAACAGTCATGTTCGAATACGTAGTAAACATTCCCTACTGAAATATTATTCTTGTTTGTTTCGATTATTCGATCGAAACAAACATAATTAATAAGAAGTCAATATTGAGTGTTATAAATTTTATTAAGTAAATTTAATAAATTGTATTTATAAATATTTTAGTACACGTATTAGAGATGGGAAAGAAATATGATTATAAATTTTGTTTCGGATAGGAATCGTTCGAGCTCATTCCGATAGAGAAGAACAATGAGTACGAATGAATATCGCCTTGATGTAGATCATCGAGTGTCTTGTCAGTTTCCAAAAAGTAAACAAAGTCAAGTCTTTCGTTCAGATTATTAAGTGTATTTATTATTATTCAAAAGAACATTCATGAGCCTTTTTTTGTGATCTAATCTATGCTTACTTCTATAAGCCGATGTCAAGTATGCGCTCACATATTTGATTAAAAATTTCTTATAAACCGTCTCGCCTAGATTATTCGTACTTCATAATACTCATCAAGTGGTCTGAAAGATGCATCAATACAAAAGTTATTTTGATGATTTCATGGATTGGTATAAAAAAAACTGCGAATGAATCATAAAGAAATCAGTTTATGATGAATTCTTCTTTTCTCTAACGATTTTTCTAGAAATTTTAATCAGTTGTTTTCAATCACAAATTTCTCACAAACGAATATTGTTAAATCCAACATATTCTTGTTCACTGAGTTCGGGATGCACTTAATTAATCCGATTGGATGCGGAACACTACCTGATATTCAGTTATATTGCTTAGATCAACTTCAACTACAAATCTGACATCGTCATTTTACTTCAAATCACTATCGACGTTTTTTTTGGACCCTGTATTCCCTCTGGGAATTTTAAAAATTTGCCATTTAACAGATATGATGAATATCTCTGTTTTAGCTCTCCTATGCATGTGATAACGAACTGAATTTCAATCTCTACCGTAATATTACAGGGTTCCAACCAAGACTTAATTGCTGTTTTGCATCGATTAATTCTGAAAACATCCGAAGAATGAATTTTCAAATGTAATTTTGCAAGCTCTATTAAAAATCAAACGAACAAATCTGATAAGGATCTGCGATTGAGCATTTCTTAACACTGACGTATACCCGTGGAAGAAACATTTAATATCGGTTTATTAAACAAATGTTTTACATAAAAGTAAATTATAAACAAAATAGTTAGATATTCTGAAAGACGATTCTGAGTTTCATGCCAGTTTTTGATCAAAAAGCAAGATATACTTGTATTAAGAGAGAAAGACTTCGTATATCCGCGATGTTGCATATATTTTGATGATTTCAATAGATGGCGCCACATTCGCTGCCTTTTTTGTACACTACAGCGAATTTGGTGATCATTTTCGAACTCATCGGTGCACAACAGAGCTGAAAAATACATATGCTACCGGATAGAGAAACTCTTCCTCCATACATCTACATATATCCCGCCTTTTAGTCAACACCTTATAATCGCTTCTTTCTTGAATTGTCTATTCTGTAGCACATTTTTCTTTTAAAGTTACCATCTGTTTTCTTAAAAATAAACCACATTCATTCCTAAGTCAGATTCCAACGACTTATCTTTCTGTAACTGATTTTTCAATTCATGCGTTCATTAAAAATTCAAACTTATTTTCATAGAGCTTGTAAAATTACATTTATTTTTCTCGAATGTTCTGAGAAAATCCTCTACGAAAAAGAGATCGAAATCTAAATTCAATGCAGAATTACATGTTGGATAACTAAAAAGGCAATATTCAGAATGACTTTTAAAAAGAAAATTTTGAAAATGTTTCTTCTAACTCCTCTAGGGGAGTACAAGGTTCAAAACAATTGATAGTCATTTGAATCAAACTGAAGATGTTAGATCTGTAGTTGTCATTGATCTAAGCATTATGTAACTGAATATCAGATAGTGTTCCACACCCAATTGGGCTGCACATGTGTATCTCTACAAAGAGTATCGATGAACATTGAATGATATGATTTCAATCGGTTAGAAAATTGTTGCTTGAATATTTTGCAATGGATTATTCAATTTAAGTTTTGTAGAGAAGTCTACTATACATGTTCTATGATGAAAAATAGATGCAGCGAAGAACCAACATTATGATTTAAATAGAAAATTTTCTTTTATCCATTGTAAAAACAAGCACTCGAAATTCTTGAATTGTATAATTCGATTCTATGTTCTTCAAAGAAAAAAAGTATTTTTCGGGATACTTAAACTTTAGTAGAATAGGATATAGAAGTCAGTTCACAGTGATACTTCGGGTCAACATACCATTATGATTGTTACTCGAACAGAAATACAGTAGCGAATTCAAAGATCACTAAAAAGATTCTTCTCTCAAGACGCTGAAAAAAAGAACTAATCATTTCTATGATATCCTCTAGTATATATTCAATTTAATCTAATTATAATCGAAATCACGAACTAGTTATATACACGTTATGCAAATAGTTTCTTTTTTAACTTTTAATAGTATCCATTAATGCACATCTGTAATAATTCATTTCTCGAATTCATTATTGAAATTATTGATCAATACAATCAAACTTTTATTAAAACTCATAATTTTCATTCAACAATATTAAGCATAAATCAATTGAAAAGTTTTATGCAGTACAAAATTGTTATCTATGCCATGAATGAATTAGGAGCAAGTCCAAAATCAAAACCATTGAAAATAAAAACATTAGAGAGCGGTAAATTCAAGTCTTTCATCACATCTCATGATTGAATTTTGCTTTTACTCCATTATAGTTCCTCGTGCTATGATAGGAGATCTAACAGCAATTCTATACAATAGTTCAACTGCTTATTTAACATGGACTTTTGAACACAATGATTTTCAACTTCTCAATGGAAAATTTCGCACTTTTGTTGTAACTATTTATGAAAATCTTAGTAAGAAGATGTAACAAACAAGTCAACAAGTTATCTATTGAAAACAATAAAATTTTGTTTCTCTAGATATGTCAACATTAACAACTATTGAAACAATTCAGACAAATCTTATACTTTACAATCTTCATTTGTCATCACATTATTACATATCAGTATCGATTTGTAATTTTTTTGATTGTGGATCATCATCGTCAGTAGTTGATATTCAAACACCATCATCAAGTATGTAAAACAAAGATTGTATAATCGCCGTATGTTTGACAAGAATGAAAAAAAAATTAATTTTGATCTGATCGATTCAGAATTTTCTTTAATTCAATTTTCTTTTAGAAAATTCTCCATCTTCATTGTTCTATGAAAATGTTGACATGACTAGTTGATTGACGAAGGTTTTGAGGCAAAATTAGTTTTTATTTTTGACCAGGTTGAAAATAATGCACATGAATCAACAACTATAAATGTTAGAACTAGACTTTATTGCTCTTTCTGAGTGTGGGATTTGGACATTTTATCTGAGCTTTTTCGTTCGAGAGTTGTGAGAAAAATTTCGAAAGGCTCGAAATTTTAGTTTGGATGAAAAACATGTTGTACATATTTTTTTGTGTTTGCACTATTAGAATAGAATCTTCATTAATAAATAATTTTGTGGAGCAGAAACTACTCTATGAAACGTGCTATTTGAGATCATTTCTGTCTGTCAATAAGGCATCTGAACTTTTTGTTTATACTAAACTCTTTTTTTTTTAAATCGACTCTTCGAGCAAAAACTATTTTACATAGAAAAGATCTTTTGACAGAAAGAACCTCTATAGCTGCACTTGCCTAAAAGTGACAACTTAGTTCGATATCACATTTCGTAGAGAAGTATTTGTTTTCGAAAGATTTTTCATGCCTTTCAAAACGTCCAGCATTGTTCTCGTCTAAAAGCTGTTCGCAAAATCTCTTTTGAGATTAGAAATGTGAAGTACGATGTGTCAGTTATTAATGAGAACACGAAACTCCTTTACTCCATCTGTCTTCAGAAGATGATTAACTAATGAAAATTAATTAATTATTGTTCATCTTAATTAGTTAATTAATTAACTAGTCTGTAAAGAAATGGGTGGGCGCCATTTTCTGCATATATACACTTCATTCAGACCGTGTTTCACACATACGAACGCAACATTTCTAAGTCCACATTGAAGAAGAATAAAAACTTCTGAACATATATTTTGTCTCAAAACTTCCGACTCACCTGTTCGTAGATCGATCACTCCGTTAGTTAGATATTTTCTTGAAAATCTTGACTCGATGATAAAATCTGTTCTATCGAAAAACGATCTGCTTATTCTAAAATTTTCCATGAAATCTACTTCAAAAGTTGTAGTAACGATTTCATCCAACTCAAACCAATCGAATTTCTTGACGCTCGTACAGTAGGTAATTATAAGTACAAGGTCATGTCTCTATTCGGTTCTATGCAATTGCTAAGATGAGTTTCGCAAAAGTCTACGTGATCTTTATCTGTTATATCGAATGTAATAAGGATTAAATGAATGATAATCTAGATTTTACACTTGTTCTTATAACTACGCGTATTCTATTGAAGTTTTTGATACATCAAGAACAATCATACATCCCATCAACAAACACTTAAACATCGATTGTCCCGATTCGCCAAATAATGCTCTTTACGTTGCTTATCCAAAATTATCTGAAACAAATGGTCAATATCAATGTGGATCAATATTATATAATATTCATTATTATGGTAAATCCAACCAAATTGTTTTCTCTCAATTAAAATTTTCTTTTATACTATTCTAGATAAGCCATCATCAATTCGAGCAAAAATTCATTACACATTGTCAAATGAAATTGGTTTAAAACTTTTTTATCCACTTGAAATAATTGAAAGTTTAACAATAAACTATAAAATTAAAGATAATGTACTTATTCATGAATTAAATATATCACCACCAGTAACCAATATTCGTTTAACAAATCTATCTTGTGGTAATGTTTATGAAATCATGATCTATGGAAATAATCAAGCTGGCTTTAGTTCAACGGAATATTTGATAACAAAAACAGATGGATCAAGTAATATTTTACTTAGAAAAGAAAATTGTTTGTCTTTGTAGTTTACTTGATGTTTTTTGAGAAAAACATTGATCTATAATGAAGTTATATCGATTACTTCTTCTAGACGGCAAAGATATCTACGGAGAAGAAGAAAATCCAATGAGTAGTCAAGTCGTACCCATTCATCACATGATTCAATAAGAATAATATTTTGTACATTTCACCTTAGATGGCCTCCGATGGAAAAGAACTCACCTGAAACAGACAACAAAACCTTATGATAGAATTTTTCTAAATACTTCACAGATATTTCCATGAATTGATACATTCATATCACGTTTCAAGTTTCTATTGAGTTTTTGGCAGACTGCTGAGTTTTTAGTACGAATTTCATTTTGTGGAACTCACATATGTTTTCGAAGAAAATAGTGAGTGGAAGTTTAAGAGTGAGAATTTTGATGCTCCCCACCCCCCTCCATTACAGACAAGGTCACTGAGTCCAGACGCCCCATAAGGGGTTCCAGGTGCCTCCCCCCATAGGGGGTACCCATGCCNCCCCCCCCCCCCCCTACAGACCATAGAAACCATTGTATGAATCCATTACATACATAACAACCAGTATTCAATGATCGTCATACATCACAACATTATTTGCCACTTCTTCCAATTTTTGTATAAAAAATGTTTAATTGAGAAAAATGAACAACGAAAAATGGAAACTTACGAGTGCATAGCAGCAATGAAAACGATAAATAGGGCGCCTGTCACAGAAAGACGATGCGAAAAAATTCGTCATATAACATTTTCTTTGTTTTCTATTAGCATATGAAGCTATAGATATGTGAGTTCCACATTTTAGCCCCAACGGGGCTGCGCTAATTAGCTTTTTTTTTCAAAGGCACGTAAAGCAATGCTCGAAAATTTTCCACAGTATCGAATCTTAAACTCTAGATTTCTAAATTTTTTTTTTATTACTAAACGCTCCCAATAGGCATCTATCGATTGACAATTTATTTGAGCATGACATTTTCTGGCAAACGTTACAGTAATTGATATCTATAGTGTCGGTAAGGATTAAGTCGATACTCATAAATTTGATTTTTCGAAAACCTTCGGTTCTACATTGATGAATCTAGCAAATAGAAAAATGAAAACTTCGTTAAAATCGAATATAACTATAACACAGAGTTTTAATATAGAATTAGCAATGATAGGTTCTAGAATATGCCATAAAATAAAATAAGATTATTGTTTCCAATTCAGATCGAACCAAAGAATGCTCTCATGATTATGGTCCATTTCGAAAAACAAGTTACATGTTTGTTTTCTGAATATTTCGAGGAAGAATCAGGCTCTTCAGTTATGCTATGAATCACTAGACATGTGATAGAACTAAATTTCAAAATTCAGAAGATTTACTTCTGCTTTCTAGATGAAACCTGAAAAATATCAGGGTTTATATAGTAGATATAAGGTTACAATAATGAGAATAACAATCTCGGGGGACAAGTTACCATAGTCTGATGGATTTAGGATGCTGGGCACGCTCTTTCTAACGATGAAAAGTCGCATCCTCCTTCTATCAAGTTTCTGTCAAAATATAATCACGCGTCTTCTTTTAAGAAATCGATCATAGCAACACATACTTCATCGAGTTCTTTGATTGAAGTTTTCAGAAATATAATTCTCGCCACTTGTTTTTCTACTATGGCTCTCCATAGACTAAACTTCATGGAAATTCGATAAATATTCGACCAATAACTAACGTTGAGATCCAACTCTAATTCAATATACACATCCACAGCAAGTGTCGAAAATTATTTTGTCATAACTCGTATAGAATTCTGAATTTTATTTCTCGAAATACAATTATAAGGTGTTGACCGAAAGGCAGAATATTTGTAGATTTATAGCCTAACATTTCCTCTATCCAGTGACCAACATATTATTCAGTTCTACTGGTATATATACCAGCAATATCAATTGTAGCGCCATATTTGCTATTTTCGGTTGTAAATACAGCACATGTGGCACCATCTATCTGTACCACGAGCTCGTAACAGAAATTGATAATCATAAGCTGCAGGATAGAGAAATTCTTCATCCATCAATCAATGCATATCCTGATTTTTGGTCAATAACTGACATGTGACTTATGATCACTTTTAATGCAGGCAATACACCTCTGAACGTTCGTTGGACATAGTATCATTACTTCTCTCTTACTGAAAAATAAATGTGAAAACTTCGGACTTATGTCCGAGAGTTATGTGTACTTCAAAACGTGAATGAGACAAATCAGTCATTCTAGAATGTGTGCACGGATGAAGTATCTTGTTAAACATTTTTGGTAAACTCCAAAACTACTGATCATCTCAGACATATCTATGCAATTTCGTTTCTAGATGCAGTTTTTTTGCATTTGAGACCTTTTTGCAGCCAACGTTTTGTTAGAAAGCTACGATTTGGTTCAAAACTAATATCAGATTCGGAATCAGCGTTAAAAACTGAGTCAATTTGTATACGTTGTTGATAATTCTGAGAAAAAGTTGTTTTTGAAAAAATCCCTGTACCCCATCTCAGGGATTGCTTGGTGAAAAATGGCAATTTTTTCGATAACTCAGCCATTTTTTGCCGGATCCTTCTCATCTTCGAAGTCGACCGAGATATTCATCAGACAATTCTGTGCACAAAATTTCAGCTCAATCGAATGTATTTGTGAAGAGTTATCGTGTTAACGGCAGGCCGGCCGGCCGGACACATTGACCGATTCTAGAGTGTAGTCACTTTTTGAGTACACAAAAAGCTGATGTCCAAACAGCATATAAAAATTTCATATTTAATGCTTTGAAAACAAGTTTACATTCTTTTATAGTTCCATTATTGTTGGAATCGAAAGATTTACTTCGAACTGTTTCGAACGACTACATAATATTGAACATGGCTAATTGGATTGTTAATGAATGTGCTATTCTATCCTATGAAATTGAAATTTTTCCAATCAAAAATTTCCATCATGATAATCTTAAACGACATTTTTCATATAAAAATCAATTGAATCAAATAAAAATCGATCATCTTCAATCTGATCAAGATTATCAATTGAGTATTAAAATTCATAGTGAAGCTGGTGAAAAACTTGAAAAATTTTCTTTTCGAACAACAAAATATACTCGTATTAATCGACTCAAACAAAAGCATCAACAAATCATATTGTTTACACTTCTTACATTGATTTCTTTTTCAATAGTATTAATCTTTATTTTTATTATGATAAAAATATGTCAACAACGTATAAAAACATCAAGTATGTAATGAAAATAATAGAATAACATTAAAAAACAAATACTACACATCTATATTTTCTATTTTAGACTTATTTATTGATCCAAATAAAAGATTAAAACCTGTATTATATTCAAAGAAAAATTCTCGACAATATCATATGCGATGGTCACAAACAAATAATGATTTTACTCATGAAGAGTATACAAATAAAAAGCGATCAACTAGTTTTACATCTGGTAAGTGAATGCAAATTTTTAATTCAAATATTTCATTTATTTTCTTGCTTCTATTATTTCTTTCTTATTATTAAACAGAAGATTCTCAAGGAAATATAAATCCATATGCAGTTACTGGTGATACAAGTACTTATAAAGATATATGTGATCAAACATCTGCATGGAATGAAATGGAATACGATCATTGTCAGCTGAATAGAGAAGGTATCGCAATTCGTTACTGAAATTTAGACAAATTCTTTTATGATACTTCTATTTTTCAAACCGTAAGATAAAAGATAAACAGACTGAACTTTGTCGGTGTATCTAATAGTCTATAGTTTGTCGCTAATTAGTTTTTCATTAGATTGTATTGCAGCGTTAGAGACTAATTTATTTGCTTCCAGGTATACTGACCAAGGCAATACAATATGCGTTAGTTTAGGAATCAATATTATTGAAAACTTTTATTAACCAGCTTTACACAACTATCAGAGTTTCTAAATGAAATTATAGACTTGCGACACTCGATATGCTAAACATTTCTGCTATGTAAATTTTCCATTGTCTTCTAAAACTATATCGAATACACAACTATTTATAAGTTTCATTCTTTGTTACGTAATTATTTTGCTATTCAATTGAAATTTGACTCACCCAGACGAAATCTTGTAGAATATACCTGAACAACTGCAAAATCAGAAAGTAGATAGAATTGTAGATAGCACAAGTTTCCTTGTAACCTTCCTTAGTATCAATTCATTGAGAACAAAGGATATACAATTAAGTAGGACGTGAGGGGGGATGCAACAAATCCAAGGCTTTGAGATTAAGATTTGGTTTCAGTATAGCATGACTGCTAAGTTTGATACATCTTAGTTTGAAAAGCTTATTACCGCCTCCCCGTTACGGCTCAAATGTTGAACTCACACATCTGTAGATTTATAATGTTAATAGAAAATACAGAAAATGTAATATCTCGAAATTTCTTTGATAAGTGCCCCATTTTTCGTTTTCATTGTTGCTATTCGTTCGTTAGTTTCCATTTTTCTTATCGTAATCAGCATTACGACAAACGGCTAATAATGCTGTGATATATGGTCATAATTATAATGCTGGTTGCTATGTCTGCAATAGATTAATACACTGATTTATATGGTTTGTAAGAGAAAGGGGGAGTGGACATCTGTAACCATGGAATACCTCTGTAACCCCCTTGGGGGGGGGCATTTGTAACCAACCGAGCGGAGGGAGCAGTGTTTCCAATGGAAATCTAAAACAAAATGTACATGTACATTTTACTTGTGTGAGCAAAGTGTACGTTTACACTTTGTTTTTGGCATCAAAGTGTACAAAGCGTACAGAAACCAATTTTTTCGATCTAAAAAAACAAAAAGTATTGCTCGTTTTGCAGTGATGAAAATAAACTAAGATTTAGAAAGCAATTAGCAGGGATAGCAGGACTGTGAAAGAGATATAAGGATCACCTGCCTGAAAAAAAATTGACTAAGGCTTTCTCGGAGTTTTCAACCAACTGTATTTCTTAATTTCAGTCACAGCGCCGTCACCAACACACTATGTTGTCTATGCGAATCACATCAATCAGTGTGAAAATGTGATTGAAATTAAGAACAATGTAACTAAGGCTCTCATTCTGACCCCTTTGTGTCCACCTGAAAATAAATGATAAATAGACATACTGTTTCACAATCGGACACAATACTTTTAAAAATATGAGAAGAAAATGAGTTTGAACAACATAAATAATTCAAAGGTCACAGTCTAATATCTAATACAGTAGGCAAAGTTCTAGAATCAGAGTGTAAATAGTTTTTGCAAAATGTACTGTGTACACTTTGATTTTTACAGCAAAGTGTAAATCAGAGTGTAAATCAGAATCAGCAGATGTTCTGTACATTTTACTTCTGCTTGGTACACCTGCTATTGGAAACACTGGGAGGGAGCATCTAGAGCCATGGACTTCACCTGTAACCAGGTGGGAGCATAAAAAATCTCACTCTTAAACTTCCACTCACTATTTTCTTCGAAAATATATTTGAGTTCCACAAAACAAATCCAAATTTAAGATGCAAACATAAACCCATTCAAGATTTGTTACACCTCTAAGAATTCAGGATGGGTTATGTCGGTTGTATTTGGTTTTTATCCAACATGAATCTAATTTTTCAGTCATAGTGCATTGAGACCAAATCGCATCACCAAATATAAATCCCAAACCCAAATGTTCACTAAACCCAATCTATTCCATATCAATTTATAAAACTTGAGATTCTTTTCACACTTTTGAGAGTTTATCTTTTAAATAGCCGTACCCTAATTGAGTAGTTTAAGGTTAAATTCGAATTTAAACATTTTTTTGCATAAAATTCCAATGCTGTAAATTTGTTGGAATCCTAGTAGGATGTAATGATAATTACTAAACTAAATTATTCATCGAGACGTTCATCAACATTATGGTTAATTCTATAATGAGCGTGATAGAACAATTCATTGTATGGCACATCACTCTTCACTTCTATCATTCAGTTCGATTCCTCTACTACGAATTGAGTATATATATCAGACAGTGATGAGTATAGTCAACAAATTTTTATCTTGCAAACAATATTCTCACTATTTTCCTTCTTCCAATGTATGTTTCAGTTCGGTAAAAATCTTTTTTTGCAAATGCTAATAGTTATGTCACGAAGTTTTCCCGTAGAATATGATGTACTTACAGTGGAGAACTAAAATTTCGTACTTGTTATTTTCTTATAGATATTCGTCCATCGATAACATCTTCCGATCGATATTTTCGTCCAATCATTTCTGAACATTCAATTCCCAATAATCAACATTTAATCAAACGAAGTCCGCTAATAAAAACACCGGAAAATATTTTATTATCTAATACTTTGTCAACAGTTTCATCGTCTGAAAACAAACTTTTTTCTTCTTTTACTTATGTTTCAACAATGAAAACGATGACAAAAAAAGTTTTCAATAATGATCAAAGTTTATCGTCAGCCGATTCCGGTGTACATTCATCTTATACACAAAGTCCTCGTTGTCCATTGCATCATTTTTCATTTGATCATTCATTATTCATCAAACAAGAGAATCCATTGTACGCTACGTATGATGAAAGATTTTCTCAAGAAAATAATTTAGACTCGTTTAAACATAAACAATATTCATTAGTGTAAATGTTTTTGTTTTCTTTTCGTAAGTCAATTTTAAAACAGTGCAATATGAATTGTATTTTTCTTTTATTTCAAAAAATTACTTATAATAAAAATTAGAAAAAGATTATTTGAATAATATGAAATTGAACTATTCGACGATATCGTCGTCGTTGTGATAGTTGACATGGGTCTCGATCGAGTAGGATTTGATTTCACTATGAAAAATGTTCAACCAAAATCAATTTTGAAATAGAACGACAACAAAACGAAAAGAGAACTTCACTCACTAGCTTTTTGTTTCCTCGGTGAATGCATCGTTGATGTTCGTACTTTGGTCGATTTAGAATCTTTACGAATAAAATCTAAACAGCAAAACAATCAAATTAGTTGTTACAATCACCATTGACTATGTAAAACATGATTTCGTTGCTAACATCAGAGATGGAGCCGATTCCATCTCTGGCTAATGTAATATATATGAATGAAGGAGTCTACACAACGAATTCATATTTATACAGTGGGTAAAATAATTATTCGGACACGTTTATTTTCATTCTTTTTTTCTGCTTCCGTAAAAGCTATAACGAATCTAAAAAGTGATTCTAGTAGAGAAAATCGTTTCCGACAAGAATATAAAGGAATAAAAATTATACTCGGATTTTTAACGATGGGGTCTCCAGAAAACCAAAACCCTAAATTTTCTGAAACTCGAACATGCGAATATAACTTTGTTTAGATTACATAGAAACATAGAGCAAACAATCCTCTACAAAATGAGACGTCTCCGAGGTCTCTGCGACATTTTTTNAAAAAATGTCGCAGAGACCTCGGAGACGTCTCATTTTGTAGAGGATTGTTTGCTCTATGTTTCTATGTAATCTAAACAAAGTTATATTAGCACGTTCAAGTTTCAGAAAATGTAGGGTTTTGGTTTTCTGGAGACCCCATCGTTAAAAATCCGAGTATAACTTTTATTCCTTTATATTCTTGTCGGAAACGATTTTCTCTACTAGAATCACTTTTTAGATTCGTTATAGCTTTTACGGAAGCAGAAAAAAAGAATGAAAATAAACGTGTCCGAATAATTATTTTACCCAGTGTATATATATCGATGATAAACATGCATTATAAATACGAAAGTCAACTCTTCTAGAATCTAGAGATCAAATGCATTAATGTCAAATGTCGTACTCTATTGAATAATAAGAAGAATTCTTTAAAAAAAAGTTTTGTCATATGGAATAATTTAAAAACATCATTAGGAAATGATTCTTAATTTTCACTTGATTTTCTTAAGAAAGTCAAGATGGAGATTAATGTTCGATGAGCTGTAATTCTGTGAGAAATATATGAATTAGTTATTCAATACAATACATCAGATAACATGGTTCCATAAACTCATAGCAACTATTCGATTCTAAGCAAACATATTTCCAAAATCGATCGATCTCTTTGAATGAACAGGTCAACACATGAAATAATAGTTTTTTTTTACTCAAACCATTCAAAATCGATTCGGTTCTCTTATATACAAATTTGACTACTAAATGACACACAAGGGAATATTTTAGATCTTCACTCATTATTAAAGAGTATCGGGATGCAGACTCATTTACATTAACTTTTGAAACTCGATTTTCTTCTAACTTTTCTACGTTATTTATCTTGACAGTAATCGTAAAATCACTTTTGAAAACTAACATACATTGTATGTTGTTGTTTTTTTTTTGACTAAAACAATCTCATCAACGATGAAGCAACTAGAACTCGAAAAAACATTCACGTAAAATATATTTATCTATACTTGAAATATCGATTAATTTTTCCACTGTTCCAACTGAATTAGCACTTCGACAATAATAGTATACATTCGGATATTCATTTGACAATACAGAGAACGATAATATGGATGATTGATTTGTTGTTTTAATGGTATATAAATGGTCGTGTATAATTTCTTGTCGATTATCATCAAACCAGGTAATCGACGGTTTTGGATTGCCTTCTGATAAACATTCAAGAAAAACATGAATACTTGTTGAACCATCCAATGTTCGAACACTAGTTGATATGTGAGGTGGATCTAGAAAAAAAAAGGTTTTCAACTTGTATGTTGAATAAAAATATTCATATAGTCCGCTTACAGTGTACATCAATATGAATAACTTTTGATATTCGAGTCGATTTTTCATTGTCAGCAATACATTCAATAACTTTCGGATCGTATCTTGTATAATTTTTCAATTCAAGTTCACATGTTGCTCGTTGACAAGAAGTTCCATTACTTACTTCAATGAATAAAATGTATCATAACGTCGTTTTCAATCAATAGTGTATACTTACATGATACAAGTTTGCCATGGTTTCCTCGATAAAACCAAGTTATGGATGGTATCGGTCGACCCAATGCTGAACAAGAAAGATGAAGAGTTGAACCTTCAATCACTGTACGTTGTTGAATAAAATTAGTATCATCCACAAATTGAGTTGGGACTAAAAACCAAATAAGAAGATTAAATTGTATAAGCTGTCTGATATTCAGGATTTACCGATAATAAAAAGGTCGTATTCAGCAAATATGGTTCGACCTCTTGCACAAATATATCGTCCTTCATCATCAACAGTTGGTCGTAAAATAATTAATGTTAAGTAGTATGTATCGATCGAAGTTTCATTCGTATTAACAACTGAACTAAGACGAAGTTGTTCAAGTTCAATACGATCTGCCGCATAGACAACACTATCTCGGTATGTTAAGATATCAGGATTATGTGGTGGTCGAATGCGCATCCACATAACCTTTAAGAAGAAACACAAATATCACAGTTATTTTAATACGAATATATATATGACACAGATTAATTTTTATCGATCAAACTTACATCGTCAGCGTCTTTTGTCGATGCCAATGTACATTGAAGTCGCACACGTGCATTTTCTTGAACATCAAGTGTTTTAATATGATCGTTATTAGCTGCGATTGAGGCGAAAAACACGCTTACAAGTAAATACCAGCAATCCATTCATCAAAACGACGTCTGTAATATGGTTTATCGTTTAAATATAATTAATTACACACCATTATCATCTAATTCTACAATCTTGAGGAGAGAGAGAGAAAAAGAAGAAGAAAAAAAAAAGAAAAGAGAAGAAATATATAACATGTATTATATTAATAAAAAAGTATGTCGTGTTCCAGACTTCAAGTGTTCGTATGTACTGCAAAACGATGATGAGAAATATGCTATCGTTATGACAATATAGTTCTTCTGTACTATTGTACTGTCGTGCGTAACAATCATTTCTATTCAATCATACTATATTGGTCAGTTCACTTCGCTGTCTTCATCACACAAAATACTATGTATATGTATAATTTATACGTAGGAAGAAGGCGACGATGAATTTAATAAGAAAGACAACTGTTCGTTTTGTTCCCTTCCTTTACCTCTACAATGCAGACGGCTATGTCGTCTTTAATTTAATGCAAGAATACAAATAATTATATTATCATCGTTATTCAATATTTGTCGATAATTTGTTCTCAGATCAATTGTCTCGATGCGGATCAATCGGATGGGACAATGACCGATGGTTTTTATAAATACACAAGAGAGAGAGAGAGAGAGAGGGAAACACATTTAGACTATGTCTGATCATGGAAAAATTGGTCAACAGTGGGCATGATTTTTATTGATTGATAATCAAAAATAATTATGCAAGACAAATGCATGTGTTAAGTGATTAGAGATATGTAAAATGATATAATATTACACATACGGAAACTTACTTTAAGAAAAAAAAAATATCTTGGATTGGCCATTTGTGAGATGTTGATTTTCTATGTGAATTCTATTGTATGCAAATCAGCTTGTCAATCGAACATCAAGGAAAAGTGATAGCAAAAAAATAAAAAGAACGATTGTATATGAAGATCGTATCACCGGTATCTTTTCTTTTCCTACGCACCGTTTATTGTAGCGATCATAAAAGAAGAATGCAGTTAGTTAACCATATCTGTTGATATACTTTGATACTTATTATTGATTGGCTGTATTCATACATACACATATATATATATATGTAGAGATCATTCTTCAGCCTTCCAAATACATTGTCCATAAATATCATAATCGAACGATGTTTCAATGGAAATTTTATTGTTTTTTTTCTTCGATTTTAAAGAAAATAACGCCTTATATTGATGTCTTCTTAGTTATATTTGAAGTAACAATAGTGAACATACAACTTGTAGTCTTTGTTTTTCTCTTTTTAGCTTTTCTTATCTATTGGAAATCGACAAGGTTAGTTTTATTCACTCGTGAAAGATGAATTTAATATACTTTCATATCTATGATTTCTTCATTTGAAAAAAAATTTTATTCAAATAACGCAAACAAGAGATAAATGTTAGACAAAGAAACAAGGGCAAAAAATTTTCTTTCTCATGACATACATACAGTTGACATTTGATGTTGGTTTGATTAGCCACAGATTTGTAATCATTAGACATTGCTCATGTAAAAGTAGAGAAGAGAAAAAAAAGTGATTCATCATAAGTCTGAGAATATGCTCGATCTTGATTCTATTTGTTCTCTTCAGCAAGAACTAATGTCAATTATTGATTATCCTATCGATATCGAATAACATATGAAATAATTTTTGATGATAATAAAAATTCAAAAATATATATTTCCAACGTATGTTTAACTATTCAAATAGTACATTGTCTCGGTGAGATAAATCATTGTCACTCGAGAAAAAGCCAGCGAACTAGCGGCAGATTTTTAAGTTTCGATGAATTTCAACACATATATTTGCTCACATGATTATTAGAAATTATATTCATCACTTGTGACAAGGCATTTCAAAGTAAAACATTGTCCATGATCGATTAACTAGAAACAACACGAATAATTCAATTCGATAGATAAATTTATAGGTAGCAAACTAGTGCCATTGACAAAAGTAAGTCAATTTCAACCATATATCTTGCAACGCATCAAGTAAACAACAAGCTCGTTGTCAAACACTAAGCTTAGTGTATTATGTTTCTTCAGCCCATTCATCATTTTCGAGTTTGTGATTCATTGATTGATATTTATAGATTTATCAGCGTTCCACATGAACGAATAGAAGGCATCAGTTCAGTATCGTTCGTTTCCGCATGTGTTTTAGAAATACATTCAATGATGAAAAAAACAAGTACGAATATTCGTCATATTGAAATACTGATTACCTTCAATCGATCGAAAATATACTTAGAATTTGCATTCCGCGTGTGTTTCTTTCTTCGATATTAAGATAGATCAGCTAAAATTTGAGCAATAAGGGGTAATGCTTTCGACTGAACTATATAAATTCAATCTGAAATTGTAATCATCAAACCAGTGCTTGATATTTTCTTCGAAATCTCGTATTGTACATAGTTTCATGAATTGGTTCAAGTTGTTTCACAACAGATGACAATCTGACTGTTACAAAAACAACTGTGTATAGAATTCATTCTTTACTGATTTCATTAGTCAAACATAAAGAACATAATCTTTTATGCTAATGTTTCACTCTTTCTTTGAATTATTCTTGTAAAATCAGAATTGATTGTAGAACTCACAAATATAGTTATGTGCACTTAACATTTTCTATATTCGTTTTTTAGAAAACAATTATTCTCTACTCTAGAGATTTGTCATTCAGTGTCATTTATAATCTGATTTGTTTGCTTATAAAATAATGTTGGAAATGATTTGTCGATATGGATGTAATGAAAACAATTATTGGCTAGCGTATACATGTCAGTGCTAGGAAACTGAGGGAGTACATTTTCTTGGTCCTGGTCCTTGTCTTTGTTAAAATTTTCTTTAGCTTCTGATCTCAATTTTGTGAAACATGAATTGAAAAGAGAGTTGAGGTGTTTAGAGTAGAAATTTTTGACTCATTTTCGCTCTCCCACAGACCATTACCTACATGTCCCCTCCCCTTCTATCATAGACCAGTGGCAGACGCGACCTCCCCCTCAATGACAGACCGTGATCGACGTTATCAATCAATATACAACCAAAACTGTAAGTCAACGAAATATCATTGTTACAGACGAACATCTTCTTTGATGTAGTTCTAGAGGATTAGTAAAATGGTTGTGAGCTATTTTTCGCAACATAAGTCCAAGGAAACAACTTTCAAGTAATTAGCAACAGTACATTCAAAACGGCTAACGGTCAACCAGCATGGCTGAACTTGAGCGCTCAAACTTTCGGGGAGGAAACAAGAAATCTTAGTCATTTAAAGTTTTTATGCAGGTTTTCGTAGATTCTGCGTTGATCTATCTCGTTTGTTTTTAATAATTATGAAACTGAATGATAGTTGCCAGTCAAAATTCAGTGTTTTCATGTAAAAGTAGCTTGAA